>APFE030065006.1:0-23660 GCA_000404065.3 Pinus taeda | reverse complement strand
TGCTTTTATCCAACATTCATCTTCGCATGCCTCTTCCACATTTTTTGGTTCAGTAGAGGAGAGTAATGCCAAATAGCTTGAGGCTTCTGCAACTGTTCTTCTTGTTTGTACACCTGCTTCTTTCTGCCCCATAATCTGAGATTCTGGATGATTCTTCTGAACATATCTGGATGGGGTCTTTTCTTCTATTCTTGTCTGCTCCTTTGATTCTTCTTCAGGTTCTTCTTGAGGTTCTTCATCATTCTGCTGTTGAGGGTAGACTTCATCTTCTTCGATGTCTTCATGATGTACTTGTCTAGGGATGTATCCCTTCTCATCAACCACTACATCAATGCTTTCAATAATTCTGCCAAGTCTTTTATTGTAGCACTTGTATGCTTTGCTATGTGGAGAGGAACCAAGAAGAATGCCTTCATCTGCTCTAGGTTCAAGTTTGCCAAGCTGCTCATCAGTATTCTTAATATAGCATTTGCTCCCAAAGATTTTTAAGTGCTTTACCGAAGGAGTCTTACCATTCCAGAGCTCATGAGGAGTTTGAGTGCTGTTCACCCGGACATTTGTTTTGTTTAGAATAACAACCGCAGCATGAGCAGCTTCACCCCAGAAAGTTGCGGGAGTACCTGATTCATCAAGCATAGCACGGGCCATTTTTTGGACTGTTCTGTTCATTCTTTCCACAACTCCATTTTGCTGAGGAGTTCTAGCTGTAGAGAATTCTCTTCTTATCCCATGTTCTTCACAGAAATCAAAAAATTCATTTGAGGTAAACTCCCCACCTCTGTCGGATCTGAGGCACTTAATTTTGTGGCCCGATTCAATTTCAGCCAAGGCTTTGAAGGCTTGAATTTTTCGAATGCTTCATCTTTGTGCTTCATAAGTCCTAACCAGACAAACCTGGAGAAATCGTCAAAATGAAATAAATCAAGTATTCTTCTCCTCGAGGTGTTCTTTTTTCTGAAAGGACCACATGTATCTGTATGTACTAGCTCAAGAGGCATGCTAGCTGATCCTTCCTTCTCTGGAAAGTTAGTTCTGGTTTGTTTTCCAAACTGACATGATTTGCATATGGTGTTGTCAGGAATTTTGATATCTGGAAGATCGCGAACTGCCCGATATTTGCATGCTTTCCTTATTTGTGAAAAGCTTAGATGTCCCAACCTCCGATGCCATAACCAGTGCTCATCATCCTTGCTTAGATAGCATTGTTGTTGTCCTTCTTCAAAAATGTACAGATTATTTGGAGTTCTTTTGCCTTTGATCACTGTTTTACCTGTATCAAGATCACGAACAAGACATCCATTTGATCTGAATATCACCTCGGTTCTTTGATCACACATCTGACTGACACTTAGAAGATTGTGTTTCAATCCATCAACATACAAAACATTTCCAGCCTTGACCTTTTCTTTTAACTGAGCAATACCTTTTCCTTTTATAGTTGCAGGAGTATCATTTCCAAAAGAGACTTTCTTTCCTTTTTCTAGAGCAGAATATGACTCAAGTTTTTCTTTATCCCCTGTCATATGCTTCGAACATCCACTGTCAATGTACCATAGATTTTCTTGTCCCTCTGCATAAAATGCTATCCCACATCTTTCTGTTTGTGGTTCCTTTATTCTCCATGTTTTGGTGCTTGAGGCTTGTTTCTTTTTCTGCTGAAACCTGCTCCTGCATTCAGAATCTTCATGACCAAAGTTATTGCAAATAGAACATTCAACTTCATTTTCAAGAGCCGAAAAGTTGTTATAGGTCCTTTTTGTAATCCCAATCATACTTCTTTGTTTTTGAGCTTCTCTAGTCATGATTATTTTATATGCAACACATTGCGCTGCTTTGTGACCAAAGTTATGACAAGAGAAACATTGTCCATTGAAGAAACTTCTGCAGTTATCAAATCTACTGGCCACATGATTGTAATTTCTATTGATATACATTCTTGAAGCAAATTGAGAAGATTTTACCTGTGGCTGGTTGTAGCTTTTGTTCACCCTTAAGACGGATTGCCCCTGTTTCACCTGATAGTATTTGTTTGCTCTTAATGTAATTCATCCCTGCTTTACCTGGTGATCTCCATTGAGCTTTTTCTCATTCCTTCTTGCTGCATCAAGATAACTCTTTGAGGTGGATGCTTGAGAGGTTTCTCCATTATACCCCAGACTTGTCTTGTTTAGTGGAGAACGTTGTACATTGATGATCTCATCCAGAGTTTCGGATCCTTTGACAAACTTAAGATTAATAGCCTTTGTTTTCTCAATCTCTTTTCTAAGACCAACAATTTCACCTTCTAACTTTTCAAGATATTTTTCCTTTTCATCAATTTGAAATTGTAGAGTATCAATGATCATATTCTTTTCTTATATACATGTCTTGAGTCTAGAAATTTCTTCATAAAAACTATCCACATCTATAGCATCCATGTAATCATCATCTTCAAATTCCATCAAATGTTTATAGTCATTACCTCATTCATCTTCATCACTATTTGATAGACCGTCACTGTCTTCATGAGTGTAGTAGCTCTTCTTATTTGCATTTTGTTTCTTGTTCCATATAATAGATTCCTTTCCCTTGTCGATCTTATCCTTATGAGGACATTTGGCAGCATAGTGACCTACTCTTCCACAAGCAAAGCATTTGAAGGGTAGCTTACCTCTGAACCGTCCAGTATCTCGTTGAAGATTTCTGACAAAATTTGATTCTTCTTCTTCTCCTGATTCATAGTACTCTCCTTTGCCTGAAGCCTTGAAGGCAGCTTCTCTCCTGTCAGAAGGACCTCCTTTCCTCATTTCATAAGCAGTTAGAATTCCATGCAATTGTGACATTTAAAGATGTTGGAGATTTTCCTTTTCTTCTATAGCAGAAACTTTAGATTCAAACCTAGGTGACAAAGATCTCAAAACTTTTTCAACCACAACAGCTTCTTTTATTTCTTCACCCAAACTTTTCATACAATTAACAATCTCATCTACACGGAGAAAATAGTTTGCCACACTTTCATCATTATACATCTTGAGATTTTCATATTGAATCCTGAGGGTTTGAAGTTTTGCACGTTTTACCTGATAATCTCCTTCGTAGCTCAGAAAGATCTTGTCCCATATTTCTTTTACGGATTTATACTGCATAACTTTCACAAATTCTGATTGAGATAGCCATCCTAGAAGAGTATTGACTACCTTTGCATTTGTTTCATATTTCTTTTTCTTTGCTGGATCTGTAGGAGTAGCTGATGGAAAAGTATACCCTGTTTCTATGACGTCCCAAACTTCACTACCCAAAGATTGAAGATAGGTAGTAACTCTTACCTTCCAACATACGAAGTTTGTCCCATCAAAAATCGGTGGCCTGATCGATGCTTCCCTCTCATAATTGCTCATGATGATGGATCTTCCTTCAAGCGATCAAACTCCCTCAGAAGGACCTGCTCTGATACCAATTGTTGGAAATAATACTGAGAGGGGGGGTGAATCAGTATTATCACGTTCTTTTAATAAATCTTCCTTAATTACACTTTGAATTATTTTTGCATGTCAGTACCATAAAATAATGAGCATGAACAAAGAAAACAGATAGTCACACCAAAGAACACCAGATGTAAAGTGGAAACCCAATGTGGGTGAAAACCACCTGCTGCAATATGTCTCTATCTTCTTTCTAATTAGAAACTTCTTTTACAAAGGTTTTGTACTGGTGCAGTCCTTTACTAGTACACAGGCTGCAACCTCCAGAGAGTTACAAATCTCTCTCGTTTTCCAGTCTCTCCTGGAAGGGAGCTACAACCCCCTACTTCTTTTCTCTCAAGGACCACTTTTCATAAATTTTCAAACTGGATCCATAAACATCAAAAGATCATCAAGTACAAGTAAATCACCCAGTCAACTGCAGTAACCAGATCAAGAGTAACAATAAACTAAACCCAGAACACCTTATCAACAAAAAAAAATTCAGCCAACAAAAGATATTAAGACAGATACGCAGTTTTTCTTTCTCTGGTCTGCGTGCATATGCACTTCTCCTTTTGCTTCCCTGCGTATACCCGCATAGACCCTTCTACCACAGCGCATACCCACGCACTGTTTCTTCAATCACGCTGTGTACTGTTACTGCAGGCATGCACCCACAGATACTATCGCACCACGTACTGCTACTGTAGCCACGCACCCACAGATGCTATCACGCCGCGTACCTACGCACCTGCAGCTTCTGAAGCACCGCGTACTTTCCCTGTGCCTACGCACCTAAACCTCTGTCGCGCTGCGTACCCACGCACTGTGCCTTCTTATGCTCTGCGTACCCATGCACTTCTCCTTCTTCTTCTCTACATACCCACGCACTTTCACCGTTAATCACCTGCGTACCCCTGATTAGGCGCTGAAATAGCAGTCCCCCAGTGTGCCACCGATAGTCAGATGCTCAAATGCGCTCAAGAGATCACACTTCATAGATTCGCTGTCAACTTCACTTTTATATAGATCAAGCTTTTGAAACAATAACCCAATATTTCAGATCTTAAGATATTCAATTTGCAAAAAGGATACTTTGGCCAAGTGATCTCCTTCCCTATTTATAGACAAGCCCTCATTCACACCATGGGACAAAACCATCAATTACCAATACAAGGGATCCAAACTGGGGCTAAAATAGATCCTATACCATGGGCCAAAACCATAGCATCAGAAAAAGGCAGGCTAAATACCACAAGCCAAACATAAGAAACCCCACGTGAGTGCGCTTCACTATCTTGAAGTGTGTGCACTGGGGTCCGCACCTTCTGAATGGGTAACCTGCGGGTATGACCGCACCACCTGCATGGTGAAACCTGCGGGTCCGCACCTTTTGAACCATTCACCTACGAGCCACTTAATTTCCATCATTTTGAGAGCCTGAATAGACCATTGCCACTTGAGTGAGTTGCCATCAAGTACAACACCTGTATCATAGAGCCATACTAGAATCATAATGCTAACAATATGGAATGAAGCTCCATTGTCTAGGTACCACACACTACCCATCATCAATGACACCATACAATCTATGAGGGAAAAAACTAGTTTGAACTGTGAAGAAATAGCTTCATCTTCCACTCCTCTTGAGGGCTTCGTACCAGCCTTCTTATGCAGAAACTATCTGGAAATGTGTCCCAACTCGTGATAGTGAAAAGAATTGATTTTTGACATGTCCTTCTTCTTTTCACCCTAATAAGAATCTAATTTTGAATGGGATGACTTACCCTTCCCTTTCTTTGCCTTACCAGCTAACGCATAATTATCCTTATCATCATGCATTGATGAGGATCCGTCTGTGGTGTTTTACCAAATCGCTTCTTGTACCAAGTCAAACAACAATCACTCCCACTCTGGTATCTTCTCCCTCCCATTAACTGAGTCCTGGTAACTATACGATCTCATGGAAATTCCTAGAAGTGTTAGGCTCACCAGATTGTCTTCTGCAATGGTAATCGAAACACTTTCAAGCTCATCCTGACATTGGGTGAACTTGGTCAAGTGCTTCAGAATTAAGTTTCCCTTCTACATCTTGACATTTTTGAGCTTGTCCTTCCGTGACAGCTTCCTACGGTTACAATTTTTACAAACAGGTTTGTCAATGCCTTCCACATTGCAAATGGAGTTTCCTTACCATGAATATTCGAGACAATATGATCTTGAACTCCTTCTAGGATAATCTTTCTTGCCTTTGCCACACACTTTCTGCATTCAGCCAGATCTTTAGCATCAGATGTTGGAGGCTTCAGAATATCATGATCTATGAATTCCTTTAGCCTTTTGTCTTCCAACACTACCTCCATCTTGTCCTTCGAAGGTATGTAATTTGAATTTCTCTCCAGGACATACTCAAGCCTCAAACCATAGAATAGCATCTCGTTGATTCTGGAGTATGAAACTGCAGATTCGATTTCACCTACACAATGAACTCGTATTCTCCTCTTCTATAATATATTCAGATCTGATATCGTGTAGATTTTTGCTTGTAGAGACAAACTTCTTATGTAATATGCTAAAAAAAAAGATTTGAATCTACTCTACTCATCAGCAAAACAGAAATGGAACGATGAAAATACTAAGCAAGAAAGGAAGAATTTCAATTACACATAACACGATATTTTTCTGGGGAAAGAAATTGCTCAAAATCTCGACTATATATATTGCATTAACCAGAATATTTCAAAAGAAAAAAAAAAAATTGTTTAACAAGAACTATTCTTGCACAAGTACAATCTATCTCTTTGCTTCACAAACCATCTCAAGCCAACACTTAGCCAATTTTGCTGTCTGCCAAGGCCCTACTTCCTTGCGCAATTCTTGATAGAATTATCCCATATTTAATTGGTAAATTCCTCACTCATAACTGTGCAATCCATCCATATTCCTTCTACTCATTTCGTGCACCATTTGTACAACTCGGAAAATTATACAACTAATAGTACATTGTCCCTAAACTCTAATCTCCACTAGGTCTTCCTCCCACTTGACATTCATGAATTATTTATGAGTGAATCTTTGGTTAACTGGTGGAGCAGTGAAGCTGCACTGAAGATGCTCCCCACTACTAGACTTCTTACATGTTCCTCCAACTATTTGAACTAGTTTAACTAAATTTAACTCAGTTAGACTGAGTTAATAAATTAGAACTCAATAAAAACTCAACTTGCACCCCTAAAATTTAGGGATGACTCTATATGACGCTAAATAGACTTCCAACTCCAATTTACTGATCCAACTAAGTCAAATTAACTTAGTTAACTATTACAAGTTGCTATGAGAATATATTTTCCATTTAATTCCTAAATTTCATTAAGGACAAATAAAATTAGGATTTCTTGTTGCTATTTTTAACAATCTATGTATGCAAATTTAATATAAGTAACACAATAAGTCTCTCTTTACTTGGGCCCCTAATATTTAGGGATCACTCTACCTGACTCTAGGTAGACTTCCAACTCGAATTTATTGAGCCAACTAAGTCAAATTAACTTAGTTAACTATTACAAGTTTCTATGAGAATATAATTTCCATTTAATTCCTAATTTCATTCAAGGACAAATTAAATTAGGATTTTTTGTTGCTATTTTTAGCAATCTATGTCTCCAAATTTAATATAAGTAACACAATAAGTCTATCTTTTTGGTGTGCAGTTCTTGAGAGAGACATTTCACAATCTCTTTACTTGAAAATTTTCCATAAAAAATCACATATTTAGAGTCTAATTTTCATGACTAACCAAGATCATAGGGTTAATGTGAATTACATTTAAGTTGTTTATAATTAAATATTGTATTTTCATGTAATCTATTGAGTAAAGCTTTTATAAAATGTTGAAAATTAAGTCTTGCACTTCTCTTAACTAATTAATTGTATATATGTTTTTTTAATTTATTAAAATTTACATATTTTTTTAAATGTATAATATTTTCACTAACATATATGGTAAAAAAATAATTATCCAAATAATAAATCAAATTCAAGTAAATTTATCTAAAATACAATATATTTAAGATTTTAGTTAAAACCCTTAATATAAAGCTCTTCAAATTACTTTGACGTTTTCACTCACGAACTTAAAAATATACTAACTAATATCCAATATTATTTAGATTTATATTAATACTATAAAACAATATAATATAATGTGCTAACATTATGAAGAAAAGAATCAATTTTCATGAAAGCAAAAGCTACCCACAAGTTGCATAGAAGCAAAAGCTCCCCACATAATGTTAACACCATTTCAATATTGAGTACACCATGTACTATTGAGACCGTGACGATATTGAAATCCATAACTAAAAGCATATTTCTAGTTACATTCAACTAATGTTGTTTCTTAGATTCCTTCGGATTGATTTCTGCACGTTCAATCCTATACGATTAATAGCTTTCTAATCCATTCATTTATATTTATATATAATTAATTTATTTGACTTGTTTATTAATTTTTATTTATATAATTTTTAAATATTTTTTTATTTGTGAAGTAATATGAAATTTTGAGATTATATATATATATATATATATTATCGCACATTAATATGTAGCCTCAAATAATATATTTACATTGTCCCCCTCTCAACCCCCATGTTAGGGTTCAGTAATTTTCCCAAGGTTAAAGAAAGAAAATCACTGAGGTAACCACAAACCATTTTTGGAGATCAGGACCTAGCCTTCCTAATCTCAAAGAGGGCTCTCTCTTTATGATTTAACTTTGTTTTAGTTAATTAATTTTAGGCTAGTTATGTTTGTACATGGGCTTTCATTTGAATTTGGATGGTGGGATCACTTACTTAGATGAACAGAGGTTTGGTTTTACCATTGGGATATGGAGTCAAAAGTCAGACAAACTGGATTGGATCAAGCTTTAAAAGACATCGTCTCCAGGGACAGATAGGTGAGTTTTTATAGATCTTAGACCCTGAATGGTGAAATGGCTTGTAATCAGATCTAGGGAGCAATTAAGGGTTCCCTAGGCCAGATTATGGAAGGAATTAAAGAGGCCAACCGGGATGGGAGAAAAATTAAGGGTTCTCAATTACAGGTATTAGCTGAAAACATAAAAATGACTAACCATGGAAAACAGAATGTACTTAAACAAGTTCTGAGTTATATTTCCAGTTAATACATTCAAATTTGGAATTACAATTAAGTTTATGAAAACATAAGAAGGTAACAAAATCACATAAAAAATATACTTCTCTACAAATAGTTCATCTTATGAATCCTGCAGTGCAATGTTTTTATTACCTTCTCTAGTCTGTTGACTTGAAATTGGTACAATCACCCTTAGGTTCAAGATCAAAATAACTCTACAAATGTATAATAATCCACCTTCAATACTTTGAACTATGAAGTATTTATACAAAAGTAATTTACCAAATATCTCAAACTGTATGGAGAATTAATCTAGGAAAAGGAAAATATCTTCATGCAAGAAGATAGAGACAACTTTTCAACTGTTGCTTGTTGTCCCTGTTATTTAGGTTCTGTTGTCTTTGATGTTTGATCTTTTTCCCTTTAAGTTGCTTGCCTATTTGGTCTTAACGCTTGATGTTCTGTTTTAATTTTGACATTTCATCTAATACACTTTGACTCTGCTAACCTGTTAATATCCTTTTACTATGCTCTTTTACTTTTTACTGTACACTTATATTTTTATTGTGCATTTACTACAGTAAATCATTTAGTTTTTCCCATGTCTCCTCATCTGGTAACTGGATATTGAGCATCTTTCTGTATATTTCATCCTCCTCTGTGTATTTGGAAAAAGTAGGCTTATTGACAAAAAGGTGTTTTACCTCATGCTAGAGGTAAAACAAGTTTTCAAAAGTTTGATAGAATAATTTGCCTATTGGTATGCCACTCATGGATGTAGTTTTTACCTAATCTCTAGCCACTTCCCTGATATTCTTATTATAATCCTCACGTGTCATTAGATTATCATTTATAACTAAGGGACTAGGTAATCCCTTTTGCCTCAAAAGTTCAAACTTAACCATGAATCTGCCAATGGCCAATTGCATGGTTTGACACTTATCTTCCAAGTTCAACATCAAATTCTTCTTGGTGAGGACTCTTTTAAATTCCAAAATTGTACCTGTCCTATCAAGTATCTCTAACTCCTGCAACTCATATTTGTTGTTGGAGTTGAGGAAGTGGATGATTCTTCCAGCTTCCTCTGGCATGTCTCCAAGTTCTTCTTTGACTCTCTGAATGGCTTCTGTAGCATGCTTTATAAACTCAACTTGTTCAAAAATAACCTGGATGGATGGCCAAATATCATTGACAGGGTCAATGATATTGGCCCATGGTTTCTCCTTAGCCTTACCTATAGGTTCACCCAGTGTCAGTTCTTTCTCTAGGATTTTGATTCTTTTTGTCATCCTTGTGGCCTTCTACTGTTCTTCTTTGTGCATGATTTGGGCCAATTTGTAATCTGTTTCTAGGTTGGTGAATTTCTCCTTAAGTCTGTTCATCTCAATGGTCTGAATGATCATTTTTTCCATTGCTTTGACTAGCCTATTTGCTTCATCACATGTTGAGCCTATTGTTGTAGATATTGTTGTTGATGTAGTTGGTGTAGATACAGGTAGTGTTGTGACCATAGTAGCAGTGGGGGCAAAGGACGTTGCCAATGTAGAAGGTACAAATGTGGTAACTGTTGGAATGACAATTGCAGGAGCATGATCAAAACTACTTTGTTTAATCTAAATCAAGCTATCTAATTCTTTATCCATATTCTTCAACTAACAATTCAATTGCAACACTAGTCCATCATCTCTTCATGATTGTTCTGACTTTCAAGGACCTCCTTTGTCTGTGGGTGCTATAAATGAGGCAGCTTAAGCTCTTTCTTAAGGGATGATATGTCCTCATTCTTCTTCTTGATTAATTTCTTTGTGGCCTTAATATCACTTTGGTTATGGCCTAGTTCAATGACCAAGTCCTCCAAGGACTTCATTCTGTTGTCTTTGGCCTGTGAGGAGGCCTTCTCCAATTTGTATTGGGTTGTCACATTAACCAATGAATCTTGTAGCTCATGGATAGACATGGCCTCCCCTATGAGGGTGGAGTAAATCGTTTCCCCAGCCTACTTATGCAACTCTATCTGATCAATGGGATGAACATCGCTAGCCAATACCTCAAAATTTGTCTTCTTGTAGTCTGCTTAGGTCTTTGGTTGTCGTACAGTGGGTTGCAAAAATGATACCTACATCTTCCCTGCTTTGATGTCGAAGACTGACTTCAATTTGGTCTGGTTTGCTGGTGTAAGCTTGAGGTATTAGGCATATGTCTCTTCCTTCAAATTCTCATTCCTCATCTTTATCTCTTTGAATCTTTCTTTGACATCATTTTCCCTGTCAGCTAGCTTGACAAAGGAAGGAACCTCCACACTCTATTGTCTCTCTATCATTTGTGTGTTAGAGGTTGATGGCTACTGTAATTCACCAGATGTAGTTGTTTCTTTACTTCTCTGTCATATTTCCTCAGTGTCAATTATTTCCTCGGATGCAATGTTCTCCTCCTGTTCAGACACAGGATTCAACTCAGACCTCTTTCTTAGTTTAAATAGCTCATCGGTAGTCTCCATGGTAGAGCTGGATGCCTCCTCCCTATTCCTCTTAGGATTCTTCTCCTCATTGGCTAGGGTCTAAAGGATCGGAGGAATGTTCATTGCCTCCCCTTGTTCTAGAACCTGCAAGAAAGGGTTATGGTCAAATTGTCTTTCAAGATAAATCAATGTGTTCTCTACATCCACAACTATGGTGTCCATATCAATCAATGTGTTCTCCACCAATTGATCTTGATTAGCAAACTGTTCAATGTCAGGTCTTGGGTGGTGGATGTATGGTGCCAACTTGACCTTGAGTCTAAGTTTATTTATAAACCAATGAGGGTCATACTGCCACATGAACTTGTTGCTAAATTTCATCTGTTGTAGTAATCTGTCGGCCTCTAGTCCAGCTTATCTATTGTTACAAATGAATGGGCCCAATTGGTTGTTCACCTTGAACTATGTTTTCTTCTTAGCAAATAGGAAGTGGACCTCATCTGAGTGGATGATTTGTCTGAAGTACTCAAGTACAAATATCTTCATAGGGAGATATTTGGGAAACTTATAGTGGGTTAGCTCACAACCATAAATTTTGATCTCATTGTGGTTCTGGTAAAGGTACCAATCTCCCACATTGCTATTCTTAGCCAATTATAGCACCATCTTGATGTCTTGGCTGATCCTTGGCTGAGTATTAGAAGTTAGCATGTTCATGACTAGGTATACAAAGGAGTCTATGAAGTCTTTGTAGGTAAATGATGTGGAAAACTTCTAGACCAAGGGTGTTTAGTAGACCACTGATCTCTCCTTTCCTTTGGTATCTAGCTTCTGAATTCTCACAGGGAACTTGTCTGTCTGGTAATACAAAAAAATATAAAACAACTCTGAATAGTATTTGAAAACTGTTTCAGTGGACAGTCTGGTGAATTGTTCATGCATTATGTCTACAATGAACTGAGCATAATCATACATGATAGTAGCAGGCTTGCATGGAGTGAAAATGGATAGGAAGGCCATGGTGACCTCATCCACATGCTCATCTGAAGTATATCCTAGGATGCATAAGAGCATGGCGATTATGTGTCTACTAGTCTCTAAGAAAATAGTGGTAGCATAGGGTGGGGTATCTGTAGGAGTATGACGGTTTTTAATGATGAAATTGTGGAATATTTTCTTTATCTTGATAGGGTCTAATGAGATTTACAAGTCCAATAGGTCTCCAATGGATAGAGGGGTCTGATTAGGGCTAGGCTAGATTTGCAACATTCGGTTGATGGACTCAGGTGTAATGGTGAATACCAACTCCTGGTTTGGGGAAACAATAGCCCTTTGGCTGAGATAAAAGGCAGGAAAAAATGTACAATATATGAGAATGGGTGAAATTCTAGGAATATGTATTTGGGTAAATTGGATTCCCAAAGGTGAATGTCATTTGCATGGTTTAGGGACCTGTCCTTACTCTGACAATGGAGCTGTAGAAGGTGGGCTAGAGTTGCAATGTCTCTTATTTGGAAATCCGTGTCTGCTAGGGCCAAGTGGTCAATGTTCATGTGAGGGGTTGATACAGGTCTATCATTCGAAGAGATCTGGGCAGCCATATTTAGGACAAAATGTGGGAATTAGGCTTATACAGGCTGAAAGAATGAGGTCTTGAAGACTGAGGTGCAGTGATAGGGTAATGGAAGTTTGCAAATGAGGGGTTTTGGTAGTTACGTGGAAATACTCTCAATTCAAGGGAAATGAATTAAATTCAATTACTTTAATGTTTGAATTCACAACACATTTTTGAATTTCAGAGGGTCATTCTGGTTTGTTGTCAAAATACATGGAAATAGTGGCATAGGTTGCAAACTGGTGTGAATAGTGGCCACAGAAGGTAATTTGGCTTCAACTATGCACTGGATGGTTGAATTTGGTGTCAGGGGCATATTTGGAAAGTACTCGATGGTCGAATCCAGTTGCAGAAGCTCGGGGATGTGCATGAAGGCTTAGGAAGCTTTCACAGAGCAAAAAGGGTAAAAATGGGTGTCTTCAGCATTTTAACTCGCAACAATTAGAATCTGGCATGGAGTTCATAATGAATAGTAAGTGGTTTGGGCTTTTGGTGGGGAGGTAGTATCAGGGGCCATCCCACCACTTTTGAGCGATGGGCGGTATTTTCCCAAGAGCACGTGAATTAACAAGGGGCTACCACGTAACCAATGTGGGCCTGAGGAATACCTCTCATATCTCGTGCTCTCTGGGTGGTAAAGGTCGAGGGGTGAATGGACGTCATACGGATGCGCGCTATCAAATCTGGGGGTGACAGATCTAACGACTGTCGCACAGTGAAGCTGCACAGCAGGAACTAGAGTGGAAATTAGCGGGGCCCAGGGGTTAATTACAATTGATTTGCAATTAATTTATGAGTAATTGTGGGATTAGTTTACCGCGCCAGGGTGGTGGGTTAAACAACTTTTGTCGGCAAAAATTACTATGTAGCAGAATTAATAAAGTAATGCCGGGGCGGGGGATTTAAACTTAGGATAAAGGGTTTTTTGGGTTTTTTGGGGTTTTTAGGGAAATTAACAAAGGGAAAGTGATTTTTTCAAAGGGGAAAGGGTTTCACACTAGGGAAAAAGGGATTTTGTGTAGGGGAATGAATTTGGAGGGTAATTTCCTAGGGAATTGTGTGAAACGAAGGGGTAGCGGTCAAATGAACGGAAAAGGTGTTTTCATAAGAAATGAAGGGGTAAAAGGGGAAATTAGTAAGTATGTAGTGGGGAGTAAAATGAAATGAAGGGGAAGTTAACCAAATCATCTTATGAACATCCTTTTACTTTCATAACTCCTCCTGTACACTAAAACACATGGTTAAGCATGATAAATGTGCTTATGCCTCAAATAGCTTTTATTTCTGCAACCTTTCTTCTACTTACCCTTTTACTTACCCTAACATTTTTTCTTCACTTTCTTGGGTGGATTTAAGTTAGCTCACCCTTTCTCTCCTTTTTACTTTATGAAGCAAACTATCTACTTCTAACCTTATATCTTCCAATGACTTAGATTAAGCTATGAGCACATTTTATTTCCCTACCTAACTACTAATCTACCAAGATTAAACTGTTTGGCTAGATATTTATTCTCTAACTATAAACATGAAATTCAAAGCATGAAGTAGTCATGATTAAACATTTTGACTATCATGGGTTGTGGCATATATGACAAGCTGCACACAACCATTATTTTGCATAATAAAGTAAAAAGTAGTTAGGTAGAGAAATAAAATGTGTTCATAAGCTTAATCTAGCCATTGGAAGATATAAGGTTAGAATTATATAGTTTGTTTCATAAAAGAAAAATGAAAGAAAGGGTCTGTTAGCTTAAACGCACCCAACAATGTGAAGAAAAAATGTTAGGGTAAGTAAAAGGGTAAGTAGAAGAAAGGTTGCAGAAATACAAGCTATTTGAGGCATAAGCACATTTATCATGCTTAATCATGTGTTTCAATGTGCAAGAGTAGTTATGAAATTAAAAGGATGCTCATAAGTTGATTTGGTTAACTTCCCCTTCATTTCATTTCAACCCCCACTGCATACTTACTAATTTCCAGTTTTACCCCTTCATTTCTTATGAAAACACCTTTTCCCTTCATTTGACCCCTACCCCTTCATTTCACACAATTCCCTAGCAAATTACCCTCCAAATTCATTTCCCTACCCAAAAACCATTTTTCCCTAGTCTGAAACCCTTTTCCCCTTTGAAAAAATCACTTTCCCTTTGTTAATTTCCCTAAAAACCTAAAAAACCCATAAAACCCTTTATCCTAAGTTTAAATCCCCCCCCCACATTACTTTATTAATTCTACTACATAGTCATTTTTCCCAACAAAACGTGTTTAACCTGCCACCATGGTGTGGTAAACTACTCCCACAATTACTCATAAATTAAGTACAAATCAATTGTAATTAACCCCTCAGCCATAACAACTTGAAAGCAATCTGAATTAACAAATAAGTTTTATCTTTATACTAGTATTATTTAACAATATAATATCATCAAAAATATTTTATATTAATATTATATAACAATATAATATTCTTTTTTTCTAAGTAATACTATTCTATTGAAAGGAAGCAAAGAAAAAATACATCGAGGCTCCGGCCTCTGTAGTGCAGAATAGAGTTATATCAAAATTCTAAAAAAAAACTGACCTTAGCTGCCCAACGAGGGGAAATCAGGCCGAGTGAGTCTCAAAACTTAACTTAAAAGACCCACACAGGGGTCCTAATCCATAATAATTAGAAAACATGTTAGATAATTTGACAATGAACAGAAGAAAAACCTCAAACAACATGGTCATGAAACTGCCAACGAATGACAAAGCGAAAACTGGCAATTGGATCATAAGTCTGGCCAGACCCCTTGGATGTCCTCATGGGGAGGCTCTTCAACAATTCAACATGCATACTCACACCAGTTGTCATCTTCTGCAAACGTGCCACGCGGCGTGCCACCGGTTGCTTGTATGCCTGCTGAGCTTCTCGCAGCTGCATGTTTGCCTGACGTGTCATCCAAAATTCTTCCAACCGCCTTCATGCCACCCTCTCGGCCTGCAGTATCATGCTTGCTTCCAGCCATCTCCGCTTCTTACCGAATGCCTATTTACCCTGCCATCTGTTGCTTGCCTAGTTGTTGCTCAATGCCTTCCAGTGATGGTGTGCGAGCTTGGCTCCATAGCTTTGGGTGGGGGGTGGCAAGAGAAATTTATCAGGGGGTGGGGGGTGAATGAATTGTGATTAATGAGGTCCATGGCCTTATGCTTGTTGCAATTTTCTTGACTAGAGAACCAAAGTAATTGTGCTTGCAGGTTGACAAGAACATGCCATAAATTGGCATAGAAGGGGATGTGGGTGGCAATGTGGCCAAGCCGCATGTCATCCTTCTGTCTAATCATCATTAACTGTGTCATTGACGCCCACATCTGGGTATATAACAATATAATATTATCAAAATTATTCTACTGCAATTTTTAAAAAGTGATTTTGAGATACAATTATAGTTGGGTAAATTTAGATATAACTTATATAAATAATTAATTGAAAGTTTTTTAATTATATTAATAAGTATATTTAATTTGAAATAAAATTATATGAATTTTAATTTAATTATCAATAATATAAAGTCGATTGTAGAGATCTAATTTTGAGGAATATTCTAAAATATTTTTTGCAGTGTTCTCAAATTAAGTTTGAAATTTATCTCCAAAGTAATTAAGCCTTCTTTTTCCTGTTAATTAATTTGATTAGTTAAAAAATTGTCATATCAACCAATTTCATGTGAAATGAGTTATACTTTTATAAGCATGAGGTATTAATTAAATATGATATTTGTCTATACCTATTTACAAATAAAAAAGTTACATAATAAAATAAAAATTAATATCCATAGTTAAAAATCTTATTACATTGTCTCCCATCCAAATCCACAATAACAATAAGTATACCTTGCCTATCTCTAAGCTCTAGATGAGAAAATGCTTCTGAAACCAATAAGCCATCAACTTTGACCAACTAGCTCAGTGATACTCACATTAGGGTAGTGGTTGCCATTGGACAGTTCGAGAACCAAGAGAAGCTCCAAAAAAAACACAACATGTGAGACCATAGATTACCGCGTATTGATTTTTTTGAAAAATACAAGGGTGGTTACCTTTTAAGTAGTTAGAAATAGTTAGAATCAGTGATAGTCAAAGAGAGGGCAGAGACAGGAAAAAAAGAAAATCCTCCATATTGCAGGTATAATTTTCGCTACCACCAAGAATTTTCATGATTGGAGAGAAATGTGATGCTTAGAAAAAAGAGATAATTTTAAAAATCAGAGATTGTATGAGAGAAAAGCAATTTGAAGAAGTTGAGGTTCCAGTGGGAGAGAAAGACTAGACCTACATTAACAATATTCTAGCCTAATTATAGCAAGATGCTAGAGTTTGAGGAGGTGAAACTATGAAAGCTACTGATTTGTACAATAATCTTAATAAGGAAACTATGGTTGTTACTACTGAATTGGTTGTGATTAAATTGTATAATATATAGAATAAATATTTTCAAAGATTGCATTGATGTTGTCTAATAAAACTTAATGTTAACAAAAAGATAGATAATGACACCTTTTATATATACATGATGGGAGAGAGGGAGAAATATACATATTTACATAACAAGGTTAGCATGATTACAGGTCAACACTAAGAAGAGGCTCTCAAGTTAATCCTTAACCCTCATGTAGCTTGTCAAATGAAAACCCTTCAAGAATATTGGAGAACATAAACCCATCATCTTGGATCATTTTTATTGAATATAAGGATTTCCCCTAAATTCTAGAATATATATATATATATATAATGGCTACATGAGTGATATAACTCCACCAAGATAATATCCATTAAATAGTGAAAGAAAAATTGAACATATAAATTCATTTTTTAATACATGGGAAGCTACACTACTCTAAAATTATTAGTCTCGGTCTGATGTTTATGACCATGGAAACCATTAATGGACGAGCTCCCAAAATAAATATGGAACATTGCTAGAGAATTGTTGACCAATTTAGATAACTTCATTGATTTTTCTTCAATTTGGTTCTTGAAATTATCACTAAATTTCCCTCCTACTAGAACAATTAACTTATGGAATCCATCCTCACATGTTTCCTAGTTTGTAACATCTCCTATGTTGTCCATTGATTATTTTATGTGAGAGCCTAGGGGAATTCAGGAAGACTCTTGATTTTTTTTTTTTTATGCAAATTAGAAATCTCTAAAAAGAGAGAAAATATTTGTTGTAGATATATATGGATCAATGTTAATAGAGTGGGTAGAGTATAATTTTTTACTCCAATTATGCGCACTATTCAACTTTTTTCTTTTTGTCGAATGTGAAGTGCTTGTCTCGCTCACTCAAAGCAAGTAGGTTTTCAGATATTAGTGGGAGGAAGTATTAAACTGCTTTTGTTGTTATATGGTTAATGTGTGTGGAAGTGCAATATTCTTCCTGTCAGAATGATTTATGATAATTAACATAACATTTTTCAAGGTGATACAGATTTTGATGCTATTTTTAGCAAGCACATGTGGAGTTGCCTAAATTTCAGCTAGCGGGAGAGAGTGTTGCAGTTCCTATTTTTCCATCTTGGGAAATGTAAATTCACATGCTAGGAGGATAGGGAAGGCTATGTGGGAAAGGAAAGAAGGCTCCTCTATGATGGAGGCCAGTAAACTTTATTCTTAGAGGGAAGATGTGGATATCTCACAAAAATCTATTTGTTTTAAGAGTAAAAATTTTGAGACTAAGGAAACTAAAATATGTTCTCATTCCACACTAGATGGTATGGTTATCTGATGCAAGTTGCAAGAGATTATTATTGTTATATGACATCAGTGAATATTCACAGTTCATTGGAACAAGCTCATATAATTCTAGGAACATCTAAATCATTAGACCAAGAAATGTTGCAGCCAAAGCTACAAAAAAATCAAACTATAACTTTTGGGCAAGCTCCATAAATTTGGGTGATTATTGATGGGCCTTTTCCACTCTCCCCCTTGGAAAGCAAGCGTTATTGTGAAAGAAACAATGAGAAACATCACAACACTCAACAGGTTGCACATAAGTGGGTACCAATTCAATCCAAAAGTGGGAATGCCTCTGCAACTGATAAAGTTGAAGATGAATCCCACAATGGTACAGTAATTTGTAGAATGACTAATGAAGTTAGAAACAAAGATTGTGTGAGGCTTCTTCAACTAAAACTCAAATTAGATATTCTAGTGCCAAGATAAATTTGTTTGGAATGGAATTTAGGGACATTCAATCACATATACACAATCTAAGATATTCAAATTTCCACTAAATTCAGTAAAGGAAATTGATATAAGTAATAGTGACCGTATAGAGAATGCATTTTCAAAAACTAGATTAGATTTTCATGTTGCTTGCATGAGCATTGGGAATGAATTACAATTGCTTGATGAATCAAACAAGAAGTTTCATTCTATTTTAAGGTCTATTGATTCAACATAAGAGTATGAAATCATTTCAGAACATATTGAAAAGAATGGAGTTTCCACCTTCCACGGTTTTAACACCATATAATCATTTTGAATGGAAGCCAAAGATTCTACTTTAGCTCAAAAGTAGAGGTTCGTATTTGATATTCATGATAGCTTAGATTAAACCAAATTGTATAGTTGGAAAAAATCAAATATTTCAACCACATTACAATAATAAATCTAAATGATGAAACTAAATTGAGGATATTATTGTCTAAGCATTTGTATACGAAATACAATTAAGTTGGCCTAATAAATAATGGAATAAATTATAAACATATGAAACCAATCTAAATCCATAAAAATTCACACATTCATCATGTTTCACATAATCACTTTCCTCGGGAGTTTGCTGAACAATTCTAATTCCAGGGTATTGCTGAGAAAATACATTTTTATGCTTCATACTTCAAGACTACATTTAACTTTATTGCACTTCCCACGTATAGGGACAAATTCATCAATGGAGGAACATGATGGATGTGACCACATTTTGTATTTTAAGGTTCAAGGGTCAAATTTGTATTTAACTTTTCCATGACTTTATTTTATAATTCAACAACATTTTCAAGAGTATCCTCCAACTCAACTGGCTCATTACTCACCTAATGGTCTTTACTGTCTTCCACAATTTGGTCTCCATTTCCTTCAATTGGTCCGGCATCCATTTGAAATTCCACTTTTGGAAAAGCCCCTTAAGTTACATATCCCACAAAATCAATTCCAACATTATCCTCTTCTTTCTCAAAATTAATTACTAATATTATTTTTATCCTTGTGTACATATTATCCTTGATGAAAAAGTTGAAACTCGTAATGAAAAAATAAGCAAATAGTTGAAGAAGACAAGGGAAACAAACCTATTTTGTAATGTTCAAATATCGATGGAATTGAGAAGCATTTGAGACAGGTTCATGGCTTCTCCAATATTTGATGCAATCACCAATTCGAGGTAAATAATTAATAGTCAAAAACAATGTTTTTTACTTGAGATGAACTTGGAAACCACTTTTGATGGTTTGTCACTCAAACGTCTAGCTCTTTACTGTATTGCAGTTGAAGTTGGTTGTGATATACATATTGGTAATCTAAGTTTTGTATATTAAAATAAATGAGAGTAGTTGATAGCCTTTCTCTTGTAGATTAAATATTGTTTTCATTTGATTAAACTGTTCTCACAAATATTTTAAGTGGACAATTCACCCATTATCAATACTATATGATAATATTATACTAGGCTCAAATAAACCATGTATTATGAAATTACATCAATTCTTTTAGGAAACAAAACCTAACCCAACTTATTGTAAAAACATTTAGGGGGTATGGTAGAGCCATAATTTCCTTTATGTAAGAGTAACATTTCTCGTGATTCATCCAATCCTAAGATAATACTACTACTGCTCTGTTGTAAAAGGATTTCACATAGGTGAAAAACTACTCAATATCATTATATACTACAGAGTCAAGACTCTTTTCTGTCTAGTAGGCATGTTGTAACCAAATCTACCATCCTATTCTCTGAACTTGTTTAAGAGTTTTATAAATCAACATGTAAAGTAAAGCCTCTTCAACTACAACTAATTGTATACTGCATGCAAAAAATAAAGAGACGGGATGTGTTAAACTAATCCCTATTGAATCATCACACGGATACCTATAAAAAAAATTCCACAATAGTACATCTATCTTAAACATGACTAACAACCAATCAAATAATTAGCAAACTATGAAACTGTTCATTAATTTTTCATGAGTAACATTCAAAATTTTCTGCTCTTTATTTGATTGTAACTGAAGCTAAGGGACATTTTATGATATTTCACTCAAACTTCTAGGTTTTTATAATATTGCAATTGAAGTTGGTTGTGTTATTGAAATAGTTAATCTAGGTTTGACATCCTTAAAAATTAGAAGGGACTTCCATATGGCTTTACACAAATCATTATATATTTCATTGTTTGAATTTTTTTTGTTTCTAGTAGATATACCCAGCTTAGTGTGGGCATTGCCAAGCATTAGGACCTATATATAATAAAATTGCAAATCAACTTGATGGGGTTTACTCACTAATACAAAATAGCTAATTAGTTGCTAAAATAATGACTAAAATTTGCATGTAAATGACCACTTTTCAGTCAGTGACCAATAGTAGCTAATTTACAGTATCTTATAATGCGACCAACTTTTAGTCATTTTTAGCTTAGTCATTAATTTGTTGTCTCAATTTCATCATCTAGTAGTATTTTTAATCATATATTTGGTCATTAATTTAGTCATTGGTTTAGTCATTAATTTTGACAATTAATGACCAAATATACAAAAAAATATATTACTATATTTTCACCCAAGAAAACCAATTAATGACTAAAGAAATATGACCAAAAATGTTGGTCATGCTATAATATACTGTAAATTACCTACTAATAGTCATATATATGCAAATTTTAGTCATCATTTGAAACCAATTAATGACCAAAGAAATATGACTAAATTTTGGTAGTGTTATAAGATACCGTAAATTAGCTACTAATAGTCATATATATGAAAAATTTAGTCATCATTTGTAATCATAAATTTATCGTTTGCAGTAGTCATTTATCTTTTTTGGTAGTTTCATATTCATTATATAAATGACAAATTTAGTAATTTATATTTGTTTCATTTACATTCATTAATAATCATTATAAACAACTAAGTTAGTCGTATATTGATTTTATTTGTATTCATTATTACTCAATATAAACTACTAATACAGTAGTTTTAGATTGATTTTATGTGTTCATTATTAATAAACATAAATTAATTAGTATGATTTTCGACTAAATTAAAAAAAATTCATACAATGTGCATGCTTATGTAATATAAAAAAATGCAAAGCTACATATTTTAATTACGATACTAAGCAATATCAAGTGCAACTATAAGTAATTTCAACCACAAATTATATTATATTAAATATCAATTATTACAATATGAGTTTCCAACTAAATATTGGTTGGACTAAAATTTACACATAAAATGTTGTTTCATTACTTCAAAACATTATCATTGTGTTTCCAAGGCATTACAATTGAATTCACAAACTATAAAGACTTGACCATCAGTCTCGATGTGTGCCTTTTGTAGGCTATTGGATCTAAGGGTATCACTAGGCCGATTCTCCTCTCTCTCTCTCTTTTCGTTTGTTTCTCTAGTGTTATTTTTCTCTTCTTTCTTCAATTATTGCTTCTTACCATCAATATTGAGTTCCTTTTCTAAAAACAAAAGAAGATAGGTTGTAGAGTGTAAGTCGTGAAAGGCGATGAACATTAAAATATAAACTAAAGTAGACTACAAAGAATTTATACAACATATACCTCAACATCAACAATGTCAAAGCTATTTTCCCCCATAAAAGCAAGAAACTTGACCAAGTTTTCTTCAGTTGGGCAATAGTGGGCACTATGTGGCCATATGACTTGTATAAACAAAGAAAATAAAATGTCCCCATAGAAAAGAACACCTTAGTAACTTAGTATTCAATCCTTAGTGAAAGCTTAAGCGAAATCATGCCAACTAAGTTACATGCTAAAAAGCTCAAGTTGTAGATAACTTGTGAAAACAAATAATCTGAGATGTC
The DNA here is from genome assembly GCA_000404065.3 of Pinus taeda. Classification (NCBI taxonomy): domain Eukaryota; kingdom Viridiplantae; phylum Streptophyta; class Pinopsida; order Pinales; family Pinaceae; genus Pinus; species Pinus taeda. The sequence goes on along the minus strand of APFE030065006.1, from coordinate 882 downwards.
ATGTCTAATCCTTGTCATTTTATTTGAAACAAAATTTTATTCTCTAATGCATGAACTTGGTCGTGTATATAAACAACATGAAAGTAAACATTTCTAATAGTCATGAAAATATTTTAATACAAAACAACTAAAAGGAATTCAATCAACATCGTGTAATACTAATTTCATCTTCAAGATTTGTTTGTTGTTTAAATGGGCATTACACCAAGTATTTTCAATTTCATAGTTAAAAGACAAAAAAACAAAATAAATGTCCAAAATACAATCAAACAATAAAGAGAGTATATCATAGAATGGACATTGCAATTATAGAAAAATTGTTCACCTGTCCACTAATGTCTTTTCTCGCATTCCTCAAAAAAATTGTTGCCCAAAATAACCAATGAGGTGAAGGAATCACAACATTAAAAACCATAGGAATCCCTACTAGAAACATTTCCAAATTCGATGGCTCAGGTGCCTCAAGGATCTCCAACAACAAATTAATCCTATCCAAGTCATGCTCTACATTGTCTCCCCATCCTTTTTCCAATCATATTTCCTGTAACCTTCCTACACCAAAGTCAAGTAACAATCAAACGAAGGCATTGACATTTGGTTTGATCATTTATATCTAAAAGCATTGAATCTAAAAATATTTTAACACAAAACAATTATAATACTAATATTGTATTCGAGTTTTGGATGTTTTTTCAATGGATACCAAATATGTTAAATTTTATAGTTAAAAGACAAAACAAAATCAAAGTAAAAGTTCAAAATGCAATCAAACAATAAAGAGAAGGTATCATGGAATGGGTGTCACAATTATAAAATGTTTTTTTACCTATCCACTAGTGTCTGGAATTCCTAAAATTGCTTTCCCAAAATAACCACGAGGTG
>APFE030065002.1:0-19570 GCA_000404065.3 Pinus taeda | reverse complement strand
GAGGACACACAACAGCTTAGGGATGGAAGGATGCTAGCCCCCTAATTTGCTCTCTTTTTTCCAATTTACCCTTCCTAAATCATAACCATTTACCATTGTTTTACCTCTTTCATACACTCTCATCTTGCATCAGTCCAAGCACGGTGACATATTTTGTATAAACTTTATTTTTCATATTTTTAACTTAACTTAGCATTAATTAATCATTTATTACATGATTTATTAGTTTTAATCACTCTTTGTAACTTATCGATGTCTCCAATGTTTATTTGGTAGTTATAGTACTCACCATGACTGTTGATCCTAGTGCAGGATTGGATCTTGCACCATTTCCAACACAATAGATCCTTGCAGCATATCTGAACCTCCTTGATCACCACCTCATTTTAAGAAGCTTCAACCACGACAGCAAGATCGATCCAAAGGCAGTCGAGATAAAATCACCACGTTTTGAGCAGCTTCAACCATAATAGCAAGATCAATCCTCGAGGAGAAATAAACCTGCACTAGTGCACGTTAGTGTGATATTTCCTTTTCTATAGACTTGTTTGGTTGGTTTTCCCCACCTAGTCCAAGCAGGAGAAATAAACCTACACCAATGCATGTTGGGGTGATGCAAAAAGCCTTTTTAGTATACTTCCCACAATCCTCTTTCTTTCATTAAATGCTTATGATAGGATAAATGTATATGGATTGTTTTTTATTCTTGCACACTATCAAGATCAGAAACATTCATTTTTATGTGTGCAATTTGATTTAACAATATAATCGCACTTGCAATAACTAAGCACTCATTTTAAGAATTAAATGCTAAGTGCAAGAAGCTCTGATCCAGTGCAAGAAATAGTTTATTGCCACGGGATCTGAGTGCTTTGAACCTGAAAAAGTTCAAGCCCTTGCAAGAAGTAAAAAGCCCTTAGTAAAGACACCATTTATACCTTCTGCATAAAGCTTTGTTCCTGCACTAGTGCAAGCAGACTATGATAGTACATGACAGATTAGTGCGAGAAGGAAATCTCTAAAGGAGCAGGTTTAAGGGCCCATCTAATGAGACTACTAAATGTCTCTACTAAGGAAAAACACATACTCAGTAGTTAAACAATAATTAGCTAGAGTGATTACCCTTTATCTTTAATTCCCTATTGCAAATGCATTCTTCTTTGTTCCAGTCTTAGATTATTTGATGGTTCAAGTTTCCTTTTTCTCTTTTTAGTTTGATTATGCAATCTTTCCTTTAAATAAAGTAGGGATTTATATTAGAAAGATTCATACCATCTCTGGCATTGCCTGTGCTTAGTCTCTAAGTTTACAGATCACCCAGGTTGACAAATTAAGTGTTGAGGATTTTTCTTAGGTATAATTCCTGCACCCAACAATAGTGTTATCATATAAGCATAATTGTTATCAGTTTTCATTTTGGCTTAAGTTAATTTCTTCACTTCATTAAATTAAAATAATCATCCTATATTACCAAATCTATTTATATAGAATTATTCAAATAATTTTATATGATAATTATTTATAATAAATTAAATGTTTTGATATTGATAATAATAAAAACATAATTTACATTATATGTAGACATTTCAGCGTTGATTATACTACAGCCTTAATCTCAAACAAAAATTATTTGAATCTATTTAACATAATTATTTTTTAAAATAAATTAAAAAGAGTTTAATTTTAGAGTTGTCATTTATTTTGATTAATTAGAATAGAGGGAGTGGGATCTTTTATGTTCAAGAAAAAATAACCTTACACTCAAGCTTTCTGCCACTATCTTCTAGTGAGCTTGTGAGTCTCCTTGTTCACAAGGACTTTAGAGAAGAGAAGAGGTTGAGCAGCTCCTCGAAATAATCAATGGTGTTTACAATGTCTCCTACCTCCTGCTTCACTACTATTTCATATATGAATGTTGGAAGTTGTTAACGCAATGAAATTGACTTCCTCCTATCAATTGTAATTATCAGGTTTTACGAACTTTGTTGTTTCCATTGAAGTTTTCCTTTTTCTTATGCCATAGTTTAAGTTACCTTTTGAAAATCTCTTTTATGGCCTTTGTTCATTCGAGGCTTAATCTTCATTACAAAATTTCATTATTCTGGTTAAAAAAAATAGGGGTAATTTAATGGCCTCTTTTATCCGTTAAATTTTGCAAACTATGTTTTTGTTCCTTATTTTAGGTATTTTTTGAGTGGTGTATCAAATATGTTCTTTTGATTTGGAGTATATATGAAATTAAAATAGCACCACTTATCATTTATATATAAATCAAAACAAACTCTCTCTCTATATATAAATGATAAGTGGTGCTATTTTAATCTCATATATACTCCAAATCAAAATAACAGATTTGATACACCACTCACAAAATACTTAAAATAAGGATATATATATATATATAGTATTAATTAAAAATATAATTTAGACTGTAGATTCTATAATCCAATCATTTTAATTAAAAAATAGTGTTAATTAATTATATAATTTAGAATGTATATTTTATAATACACTCATTTTAATTGAGTTTAAATAGTGTTTCCCACACTCATTATTCTCTATTTTTAGTATTTTGTTAGAGGTATATCAAATTAGTGTTTTTATTTGAATATATATATATATATATATACACACACACAAAATAGTAGTAGGGAGGAAATGCTAGGTCATTATGCTACTAATCCCTCACAAGGGAATAACAACGTTCAACAATAACACCCTTATGTATATAAATTAAAATATGTCAATACATATGGCATATGACATACATATGTACAAATACCTTCTTCATACCATTTTTCCAATTTAAAAAATTTCTTGGCCTCTCTTTGCACCTTTGGGGCAATTTCTAGTTTAGGAATATGCACTTGTGGTAGTCTTTTCATATGTGTATTTTGGATTTCTTTCTCTTATCCTTCTCCATGAAACTACCCCTGCCATGACTTATCAACAATTGTGACTAGTTACTATATAAGTACACCATCACATTGCATTGTATCAATCATAATCTATCTCACATACATTTATTATTTATATTATTTATCCAAAATTTATATCAATCTATTGTCCTTATGTTGAATATTTGTGAGGAAATGAACTCTTATTCATTGCAAAATACATTGGCATCACAATACCTTATTCTGTGAGGAAACTATGTTTTGAACACACTGTGTGCTTTGTAAACATGGTTACAGAACCATCAAGATTGTATGGTATTTTTTGGGAAATGAGCTCTTAGTCATTGCAAAATAGATTTCCATCATAATACCTTATTTTGTCAGGAAACTATGTTTTGAACACACTCTATGCTTTGTAAACATGGTTATAGCACTATGAAGATTGTATGGGATTTCCTTTTGGGTTCCTTGGGTAATTACTAGCTTGATGAGATTACTAATATTCCTTTCCTCTATTAAATAATGTGCAAACCACATGCTACAAGCATACAATATTTTACTGTGTGCTTTAGTTTGCTTTGATATTTTTGGTTGATCTAAGTTATTAAAATAGAAGGAATTATTTGTAATCTCACCTACAACCATATGCTCCATGCCCATGTCATTGGATTGACCCTGTAGCGCTCGGTGAATAGGTAGAAGAATGGGTATTGGCAATGCCTTGTCCAAGCTTACCCTTATTCCTTTCCAATTTGACTAATTTGTTGGTGGATGTGGTGAATGTCCAATCAAGCACCCCATAGCCTATCACTATTGTAATTCTTGAGTTTAATTAATAAGCATTCTATTCCTTGAACTACATTTCACACTTCCCTTTGTTGATTTGTTCTGTGATGGAATAACACATAAACTACATTGATTCGTTGTGTGATGGCATAGCACAAAAACTGCAATGAGACCAAATGTGGGAAAGAAAAACAAAGCAAGTGTTGTGACCACACATTCATTCAAAACAACATAGATATTTTTTTTTCATTCACTTTGTATTTGGTCTTATGTTACTACTCTTCAACATATGCCTAACCTTACATCATCTTGTATGTGTCTCCTTTGCACATACCTTAGCAGTTTTGAGGAAGGCCTTCCACAGTGACATGATTATGGGGAGCACTGTTGGAGAACTTCTATAAATTAGAGCCTTTACTTCCATTTTGTGGAATATCCACATTTTCTGAGTACATCTTCCCAATTGTTCATTTTGTACACAACTTTGATACCATACAAGGAACTGCAGCATATGTGAGTTCTATAGTGGGGACCTCCCATAATTATACATTGTCATTCAAACTCCCACAACTACTACTAATTCCTCCCAGGATTACGTCATCCCACACATTCCCTTTTTGTGTGACTTTGAACCATTGAGGGAAACTCCATTTGGGATGAGTTGTTATAAAGGTCTCTACCATCGGTTAATAAAAATGTTTTCACCATTGTACTATCAAGTCAAGTCCTCCTCACTCTATGTTTAGCTACTCTTCCAACTATACCTAATTCGTAAATTGTCAACAACTAGCCATTCTTTCAACTTTAATTCTACACCTTGAATTTTGCGGTAAATAACTTTAATGGGTGATAACTTCTAATCTAAGAGGCTTTTAGCAAACTTCCATATACCACTGAAAAAATCTTTTGAAGTCAATTCCACGTGCACTTGAATTGATGTGTTATTCTAGAAATGGTTCCAAATTCTTTGTACCTTCACAGTTCTTTTCACTTGAGGTGATTTGTTATTCTAGAAATGGCTCCAAAATTGTCTCTACCTCCACAATTAATTTCCTTTTCCATACATGTGCTCACCTCAATTCTTCTTGCAATCTTCTCTTTTTTTTCCATTTCACCACCTTTGATCTAGATAGATCACCATTAACATATGTGACATCAATGACCTAATGGAAACATCTTTGTCAATACTTATCCAACATCCATGTTATGCCAACAACACCTTTGACAATGGAAACATATTCTAACAATCTACCATCATCTTCCTTGCCTTTTCTATCAATGATAACATACTTCTAACAAAATTTATAGTTTTAAAGAAAAAAATATAGCATGTTTTAATTGCTTGACGAAGTGAACTACACTAGGGACTAAAACTACATTATATATAGATATAGATATAGGATACAAGAAATAAAACACAAAAAATAATCAATGTTTGAAGAAAATCACACCTTAGCTCATGGTCATGACATACTCCCCTACTTTATTCATTTATCGTCCTCAAAAACACCATCATACATCGTCGCAAAGTGTCGCTAGCTCCAACGTCTTGAAAATTTCCACGTTGCCTACCTCTTCTCCGTCTTCACATAAAACATCAAGGCTTATCCCTCCATGAATAGGAAGTCTCCTCAATATATGATCATCAATCCACATTCGTCGCAATCTTCACATGTTGCACCTTCATGGAAGGTTGGTCCCTGCAATTAGACTACATGCCATCGCTACAACATATATCATGTCTGACCTCATCATTTATCGTCATCATGTGAATCAATTCATAATAATCCATCCAACACAACATCTCAGTCATAACCAAGACATCTATTGTTAGACCAAATTCTCTCAAATTTGATCTTAGCTTCTCTTCCAACTATGTCGACTATTAAACTACAACAACTAGACGTTTCAACTTTAAATATGTATTTGAGTTTTGTGGTACATAACTTTGACGGGCAATAACTTGCAATCTAGGAGGATATTATGAGACATCCATAAAAAACTATAGATATATTTGAGAGCTCTATCCATATAAGTGGTTTCCACTTGCATTTGAAGTTGTCTTTGCACCTTAATAATTATTTTCCTTTACCATACATGTGCTCATATTCATTCTTCTACCAATATTCTCTTATTTTTCCATTTCATTACCTTCTATCTAAATAAACCACAATTGACACGTGTGATATCAATGCCCTAACGAAAACACCTTTATGAATTATAATAAAACCTCCCTCATATGCCAACAACATATTTGACAATGACAACATTTTCTAACAATCTACCCATCATATTCTCCTCCTATGCAACCAATGAAAAAATATTTCTAACAATATCCCACTTTCGCATTGATGGAAACACTTTAAGCAAACAAAAACACATCCCCAATAATCATGTAAAGATAAGTGTACTTTCCTTTTATTCTCTTATCCTTTGTAGATGTTTCTCCCCCTATGATGCACTTATCCTTTGTGTACTTCTTCTCTAATGTACTTCTCCCTTTTGTTGTTTTAGTTTGGTTCATCTCCTCCCCCTTTCGTTTTATTTGATATACTTCTCCACCCTTGAGATCAATGGAAAATATACTAACATTCCCCCCTTATTAACAAACTCCCCCTATCTTGTTGATCCTACAAACATGTAGACTACTTCTTCTTACACTAATAACTTTAGGTATCTTTGAGTTGATCTAAGTAGCTTCCTTTCTTCCCGATGGAGAATATTGAGTTGAAAGGAGATGATCAATTACTCCCAATCTCATCCTCAAGTAGTCAAGAGGGATTTCTTTCTAAAATAACACATATGTATCCAACTGAGCAAGGAGAAAAATCATTCGCATTGGTTTGTCTCAGCTAGGCTTTCATTCATGATAGTGCCTCCCTATACACATACACATGACCTCTAGAAATAAAAACAATCTATCTTATGCATTACTGACACCATTGACTTATCAACTAATAAACAACAATCTATGCCATTTAGAAGTGCTTATATGACAAATAGAAAGGGACTCTCAATAATGTATGCTTAAACCAACTGTGCATTCTTTCTCATCCCAAATGAATTCGTTTTAACCCTTTGTTGGAGAAAAGGGTAATGTGGAGAGGCTCGAGGAAAATGGTAACATGTAGAGAAAGGAAAAGGGGGCTGTGGTAAAAGGAATGAAATATGATATTCTTAGGTCGTAGTTCTTAGAAAGTACAACAAATGTCACTTAATGGATTTATAAATTATATGTAGTAATTAGTTTGCAAATTAATTTTAAAATTTATTATTTAAAAAAAAACAATGAAAATGTAAAATGTATTTCATTAATTACAAATATAATAATAAACCCATATTTAATTAACAATAGAATATTACTTATAATTTAGTTTTTACATATTGTTGAAGATAAGCGATAATGGGAATGGGGGTGTATATAGTGATTATTATTATTAACTAATGAAGAAAATATTAATAATTAATTGTTTTAGGGAATTTCTATTAAGTAATATAGTCTTTTTCTTTCTCAATTAAAATTATTATAAATATATTTATAACTTCTTTATTATATTTATCTTCTAATTTGAAACTGTAATATTCTAATTCCTATCATTTTTAATCATTTCATGGATACAAATACAATAAACTTTGCAATTTTTTTTTACATCTACATATGAGGTTGTAGATGTATAAACATAAAATATTAACATATGAACTATGCTTTCCTTCCATTCTTGATATGAAACATACATAAAAATCCCATGTTTATGCTTTTTTACATAGTTTCTTAGATTAGAATCTTGCTATATATTGGTGGATATATAAAATACAAATCAATTATATATAAAATTGAAAAGAAAAATATCAAAATATTAAAAAAAAAGCTAAAAGGTACAAATACATTGTCATAAAAGTAAATTTGTTGAAATGAATGAAAATGATAAGCCATGGCCATCATCGTTAATGTTAAACATATCAAAATGGCTTTAAAATTAAAATTATATTTTATTTACTTTATTATTAGTAGAATGGAGAACTATAACCACCATATGCAATAGGTGCATGAAGCTACTAGTAATTAGCTATAACCATTAAGGTGCACTAAGATAATGCTAACCCATTATAACCTCTAAGTGCACTAAGATGTCCTCAAACACATTATAATTACTAGGTGCACCAAGTTACTCCTAATATGGATGTGAGTAAATAGGGAGATTAAGCTCAAAATATTAATTTAATACTTTATCTATTGTCTAAGAGTCTTAGAAAACAACACAAAAGCCCACTATTTCACCAATATAAACCGAGGAAGAGTATAAAACCACCTTTCTCACAACGTATGATTATTAAGTTTTCTTAAGAATAGATTATTTTAAAAATATTTTTATCATATTTATTATATTAAACTTTATTTTAAGGACCACCCAAAAAATCCTCAAAGTGTTGGGTAAACTACACCCATCCTATGATATTCACAATTTAATACTTGATACGTCGTCTCAAAGCCTTAGAAAAGCACACCATTTGAAAGACGTCCCCGGTTGGGAGAGGGAAGCGTATTAAAACCATAGTTACCAAATTCTACCGAATTGGCTTGAAAAATTCGAATACTCGACAGTTCGATTCGGTGCGGTGATTAATACGGTTAAATTCGATTCGAGGGAAATATATTAGCTTTGGTTTCTTCTTCCCAATAATACAACTGACGTGGATGGACTTGGTATTATTAAAAAGGGTGAGACTCGTAGTATTTCACCGACTAAGAACATTTCTAATTTCCCTTGCTCGAATAGAGAATACTTAGCCAACATGTGTCCATGCAGGTCACTCAATGTTACGGTTAAGATTCTATGTATAGAAATAAATAAACTTTAGATGGCATATATAAAGAAGAAAAATAAAAAAGTTAAAAAGGCAGAACAACATAGAAGGTAAAATTGATATTAGAAAATTTATGCTTTTTCAATCTTGAAACCAAAATGTGTGATGTAACTTAATTTTAAGTAATTAGTTTTTATTTATGGAAGGATTGATGTTTTGGAGAGAAAAGATGTTTTGGAGAGAAAAGATGAATAGTAAATTTTTTAGATAATTTTATTTATAAGATTGTTATATTATTTAAAATTAATAAAAATATTCATAATTCAAGATAAATTGTGAAAAAAAATAATAAAAAAATATTTTTATAATATCTATTATCGAATTTTTTGCCAATTGAATTTTTTCATTCGAATTTTTATCTTATCGAATTCGAATTCAAACTTGAACTTAGTAACTATCAATCATGATACCTTTCTTTTTATCTTATCAGATGTCATTCTCAAATTGATCTAAACTTTAATAGAATCGGTAGCAGCAGATAAGGCGAAGGTGAAAATTGTGAGCAAAGTTGGAACCTCAGTCTAATATTTGGTGTGGCGAAGCGAGGAGAGAAGAGAAGGCAAGGACACTGTTACTGTTTTCTAATTTCAGAGTGAAGATAACAGAAGGCGATTGTTGTTACTGTTTTCTAATTTCAGAGTGAGTGCCATGGATCGTTATGTTATTGTTGAGGAGTTGGGAAAAGGAAGTCATGGAACCGTTTTGAAGGCAATGGATAAGGTTACGGGTGAATTTTCGGCCATCAAGAGACTCAACGGAAACTTCTCTAGATATGAGGATTACGCAGAGGTGAATTTTTTAGCAGATTTGAGGTTTCATCCCTCATGATATCATATTGGAGTGCACCACGTTGTACGCGGTGCTTGAGCTGATGGACTGCGATCTGTAAGAGCTCCAGAGAAGAGGGACAGGTCGTTCGTTCTCTGAGGACGAGGTGCGAAGCTTTTGCTTCCAGATTTTGAAAGGGCTTCAAGGCATGTCTTATGAAAGATATTGTCACAGGAACCTGAAACTACAAAATTTATTAGTAAGGGGAGGTACGTCTATTAAAATTGCTGATTTCGGGCTGGCTACTAGAATATGGACTAATAAGCCACTGGAATCATATGTTGGGACACGCCCATATTGAGCACCCGAACTTTTGCTTGGACCCACTGAATATGGTTTGTCCAATGACATTTGGGCAATGGGCGTTAGAAAGGTAGTCGGGTAGTCAATGTTGTAATAATCTTGAATCCAATGGTTTTTTCTTTGAAAAATATAATAAAGAAAATGTTGTAAAATGAAGGCTTAGGAACCCCTCTTGCCTCTGTACTCAAAATAACATGCAAAAATCAAAGGAATAAGTGTCACAATATTTTATCAATTTGAGATGATGTCAGTATGAAGTAAGATCTAGAGACACATGACATACATTTTTAATTTTTTCAGATGGTCAGAGGGGCCAAATATAAGTGACATGTGTCACCATTCAAATGGCACCATGTGTAAATAGTGACATAAGAATGACATCACCCCAAAATATTTCCTTAGATTGAATTATAAGGGGTGCATATGAAGAGCTCACAACTCACTGGGCACTGGGTGTATGTGGAAGTTGTTAGAAACAGATCACCTAGATTAGTCATTGATTAGTTTACAGTGCGGTAGTGGTTCCCACCAAGACACATCATCCTATTTCCCACAAACCAGAAGGTTTCAAGTGAGTGGAATAGAGGATGCTCTCAGCTGACAAAGAACTGGGAGATGGTAGTGTGTATAAAGTGGAGCACTGGGACCAATGGGAATGACACATGTAGACGAATGATGGACCCGCATGGACACATAATCCTAGATAATACTTAACATATAAATAGTGTATGGCGCCAAACTTAAATACTAAGACAAGAGCATGGAGAAATTTTAAAATAAAATAATCTCTCGGGGCTTAAGGGAAAATGGGCCCAATGGAGTTATAATTAGCAGTTCTTTATTTATGAAAAACACTTTGGTCCTATGCTAAAGGGAAAATTGTTGCTTAATCCATATTAAATAGAGTACTAAAATTAATGTTTGAAGGCTTTTGTGTGAATGGATAAAAAACGCTCAAAGTTTGCATTTACACCATATCTTGTGCAAAACCACCACATTGACAACACTACTAAAACTAAAAGTCAAGGCATGAATGAGTTAGAACTGCAAATAGTGGAATGAATAGAATTGGATATAGATTGGATAAAATGGATAAATTTGGTAGTTAACCAAATTTAGAAAAATCCATGCTAAATCGTATAACTCACCAGAAAGGAGGAAAACAATAGTTCAACTCAAAATTTCTTGAAGAAACATGCAAGAAATAATTGATGAATCGAACAACACATTTAGAAGACCTAGTTAAAGCAAGACATAAATAAAATATAAATACTCTCTTCATGGCCCAAAATTTACTCGTAACCTTATCCATTGTCTTCCAAATGGTTCCATGAGTTCCCTTTCCCAACTCCTCAACAATAACATAACGAAACATGGCATTATGAAATTAGAAAAAATTAGCAATCACCTCCTCTTCTTGCTAATTGTTAGACTGATGTTGCAACTTTGCTAAGGGTTTTCACCTTATCCTTATCTGCTACTATCGATTCGATCAATGTTTAGATCAATTTGGGAATGATATATGATAAAAAGGTGAATGATTCATGTTTTAATATGCTTCCCTGGGGTTATGGTGGGCTTTTGTATTATTTTCTAAGGCTTTGGGATGACGTGTAAATTATTAAATTGTGAATATCATATCATCCGTATGGTTTTACCCAATCCTGAATAGCATAACCTCGTGGTTCTACCCAATCCTTAGAGGATTATTTGGTGGGCCCACTTAAAATTTTAATATAGAAAACATGATAGAAATATTTCTAAAATATCTTTTTATTATGAAAATTTAGGAGTGATATATGGTTAAAAAAAGGTTGTATACCCCTCCTTCGACTATACTAGTGAAATAGTGGTATTATGTGTCCTTTTCTAAGACTCTCGAACAATATGTAAAGTATTAAATTATTAATAATATAGCAGTGGTTGTATTTTTTCCCCAACTATCAAAGGATTTTTGGAGGATACTTTTGGTGTGTCTACTTAAAAGTTAAATATAATAAAGATAGTACAATTGTTTGAAGAATAATTAAAAAATAATAATAATAGGCTATGGAAATTCAAAATTATAATACATATTTAATATTTTCATTTCAATGTTTTGACACAGTTTTGAAAAAAAGTATAAATGAATTAAATATAATTTTATCATTATAATTGTTATTAACTAAAAATTTCTTAAACATTATTTTATAGAAAAAATAACGAATTTCAAAACCAATGTGTATATTTATTAAAAACATTTAAAACCAATTAATATCCTTATTGTTTAAATCAATCACTATGATATATTATAAAACATATATATAACACCTTTGAGTGATGTGTTTCAGTCATGAAAAATGGGTCATGAAAATATATTGTTTCATTTCATTCACTATAATCTTATTTTCTTTCCCTATTATCATTTTTGGCAAGTCTCTTTTTAACTATCATTCTTCCCAATGGATAATAACTTACAAGGTCGCAATTTTGAATAATTGAGAGCGTATCCATTACTTGAAACTCTTTTTGTTTCATATTCTCCTCTTTTATATATAATTTAAAACTTAATTCATTGTTTTATTAATATTTTGTTGAATCATAAATCTTTTTAACTAAATATGTTAATCTATCTAATAAACTTACCAAAACATAAAAAGTGTGAAGAAACCATCTTTCAAAATCTCTAAAACAATTTATTCAAAACATATTTTTAATACATATAAAAAAATGCATTTTTACTCCACAATATAGTTTCCTTTTCAAACTCATAAAAGCTTTTTATATGAAATATTATGAGGATAATCTCCCTATTTACTCATATCCATATTAGGAGGACTTAGAGGTTATAATGGGATAGATCCATTTGTGCACCTTAATGATTATAGTGAATTAGAGGTAGCTTCATGCACTATTGCATATCATGCTTATAGTTCTCCATTCTACTAATTACAAACTGAATAAAAATCTAATAAATAAAATTTATTTTTAAATTCAAAGCCATTTTGAGATGTTAAATATTAAAAATAATACCTTATTATTCTCATTCATTTAAAAAAAATACTTTTATGACAATTTGTTTGTACTTGTAGATTTTTTTAATAGTTTGATATATATTTTTTAAATTTTATATTAATTGATGTGTATTCCACATGCCTAGCAAGAAATAGCAGCCTTATAATTTAAAAGACTATATAAAAATAAAAATAAACATGAGATTTGTAAGTATGTTTCATATCAGGAATGGAAGGAAAGTCTAGCTCATATGTTGATATTTTACGTTTATATTAGGTGGATGTAGAAATAAATGGGAGGCTTCATAGTGAAATGGAATGATGGTAATATGAGCCCATTAGCTAATGCTTCCTATAGTGTCAATATGGTTCCCAATGTAGATATACTTCTTTCTAGTTGCAAAGTAAAGCCTTAAAGGATGTAATAAATTAAGCTCATCCATCTGCCCATTAGAAGGTCAAGGGAATGGGGTTATTTCAATGGCACCATCCAAGGAGGCCTTCTTGGATATGGAGAAAGGGAACCCTTTTCCTATTTTATATTCATTTCATTATGTTTAAAAATAGATTGAGAGGTTATTTCATTGGGTTCAAAACAAGATTCACAAGTTATTCTAATATTTTTTGTGTGTGCTTATAACACTAAAACTATTTATATATTTAGCTTTATAGGAATAACTTCTAAATTTAGTAACTTTCGATGATTCTCTTATTCCATGTATCAAGAATCAAATATATTACAAAAGCACTTTTTTATTCCATGTATACAAGGAATTTAACATGTAAGTTGACTCCTTATCCAAAGGACTCCATATAGAGGTTGGAAAATAGACACTAAAAAAAAGAATCTATTACAAAATCCGTCAAATATTTTGTTTGAATACTACGATAAGATTAATATAATGGTATTGAGAGATGTTTATGGTATTTGTATAACCATACTAGAAAAGGATTTACACTTGAAGAGTAGAAATGATTATTTTTTTTTATAAGCATATAAGATTCAAAGAAGGCATGATAGCTTTGCTACTTATAATTGTATTTTGTTCACACTCCAAGAGGACGTTTGAGTCATGGAGGAAAATGAGCATATTTTTTTATAGATAGTTGTGAAAGTATTAATAGTTTATAGCCTTGAACACAATTTTAGATTTTGAGTATCTATTTATTATATAGTATAGAATGCATATGCACATATATAAATATGATTTTTTTACGAATATAATTAATAATTTTTTAATGGTAAAAATAAAAATATATATTGTAAACAACAATTTATATAAGTTTTTTTTATTAATTAGTAGTATTTATTTACGATTGAACATTTTTTCTTGTAAAGCTTATCATAGCTCAATTATCAAACAATAATAAGGAAATAAAGAAATCCATCATTCCTTCGTGAATGTAGGATAACACCCCTTGAAATTAATACTTTAATTTTCTATTTTTAATATAGTGGAAATCTATATTAAGCTTTAAAACATAAATTTATTTATATTAAATTGTAGAAAGACATTTTTTTATACAACCTCATATGTAGATGTCAAATAAAATGTAAAATTTATTATATTTCCAACTATGAAAAAATTAAAAAATGATACGAATTCAAACATATAAATATATTAAAAAAAACTATAAATATTTTTATATACTTTATGAAAGAGAAAAAAACTTAATTATTATTTATGAATACACAACATTTTTAATTTATTAAATATATTTCTCATTACATTCCATAGTGGTTATAAAATTACATTTTCCCTATAACACCCCACCCATTATCATATCTTCACCTATCATTAAACATTATTATTAATATATTATTAATTAAATTGTTCTTTTATTATATATTTTATAATTAATCAATGCATTTTACATTTTCGTTATATTGTTAAAAAATCATAAAACATATTTAATATATTTATTAATTTAAATGTTATTTTATTATTATATTTATAATTAATAACAAATACATTTTACATTTTCATTATGTTGGTTAAAAAATCATACAATTTAAATTAATTTTGTAAATTCATTACTATATATAATTTAAATTAATATATTATGCAAAACATATGTAAATCCGTTAATCGATATTTCTTGGAAGAAATACGACGTGAGAATATTATTCTTCTTTTATTTTACCACAATTCTCTTTTCTCTCAATGTTATCATCTGTTTTGTCAAATAAAGGCTTAAAACGAATTGACTTAAAATGAGAAAGAATGCACAGTGCGCTGCAAGAGAGGATAACCATTGAAGCCTTGTTATGATGTACCATATTAGTGTGGATTTTCTCTCCATGTTACCATTTTTTCTTCGAATAAAAGGTTAAAAAGAATTGCCATAAAATGAGAAATAATGCACAGTATGCTACATGAGAGGATTACCGATGAAGTCTTTCTAGGATGTAACATATCTTATTAGTGTGGAGAATGTATGTATCTATATATATGTTACAAAATAATTATTTTAATAATTTTAGTATATATATAAATTGTGAAAAATAAAGAGAAAAGAAATATCTATATATAATAAAAGAATGTATTTTTAGTCTCTCATGTAGCTCACCTGGAAAAGCAATTAAAACATGTTATGGTTTTTTATATTTTGGTTTTTTTAAGCTATACATTTTGTCAAAAATATATTGTCACTAATGGCGAAGATAAAGAAGATGATGGGAGATTGTTAGAATATGTTGTCAATGTCAAAGGTGTTGCTAGAAAAAGCAAGATGTTCGACTAATACTTTTTTCATTAGGTCGTAGGTGTCAGAGGTGTCAATGGTGGTGTATCTAGATCAAAGATAGTGAAGTGGAAAAAGAGGGAGGTTCCCAGTATAAAACTCACCTTTGCAACGATTCCCTGGATGGCGTCAAAGTTGTATGAAAAAGGGAACAAATGGGATGATGTACGAATGGGTTAAGGTGGACATTCCACACAATCGCAACAAAGGCTCTCATTTGTAAAATTTCTATAATAGTGGTCCCTAGACCCATGTCACTCTCTAAGGCCTTTCTCGGAAGTGCTAACACATGTGCAATGGAGAGGCATCCGATATGATGTAAGGGTAGTCATACGTGGCAGAGTTGTTGCACAGGACCAATAGAAAGGAAGTCGAGAAGTCATAACAATTCATGTCGTAAGAATCTTGAAGCTAGTGGGTGTTGCGTTGACAATCTTAACAAAGAAATTGTTGCAAAAGAAGGGCCCAAGAACACCTCTTGCATCTATACTCACTGTAGCATGGATATATAAAATGAAGATGTGTGTGAGTATTTTATTGGTTTGAGATAACATCAACATGATTTCAGACATAGGGACACATGACATGAATTTTCAATATTTTCAACTATTGACATGTGATATTTGGGATTAGGTAAATCCATGTAAATATTGTAAATAGAAAATAAGGAGAATTATAAGATGAAGGGACATTGGGAGATGAAACCCAAGAATCTCTCCTTCCATGGACAGATCTATCATCAATCATAATGCAATACAATTCGAGTTGAGGAGTTACCTCCTCGTCTGAAATGGTATTAGAGCCAACCCTTTTTTTGGCTTCCTTTCTACCCTTGTAACTCCCTCCTCACTCTATTCTACTTATTTTGGAGATCTACCTCTATTCTTCATATTTTTGCATAACTGGCAACTCTGTCTTCCATTCGACCATACCTATCCAAAGTGATCCCAACGAACAAACTCAACATATGACATACCAAGTTTATGGAGGAGCCCACGATAGCCATTACACCGAACAAACTCAACATATGACATACCAAGTTTATGGGAAAGCCCACGATAGCCATTATATGTGCACTACGCTTCCCTCCTCTCACCTTCATTCACTTCCCTCCTCACACTTCTAAGCCCATAACTGCAAAATCGCAATGCTTTCGAGAGACTCATCATACTTCCCTTTGCATGCCTCCCTCAACCAATGTTCTTTGTAACTCCTTTCCATCATTCCTATTACACAGTGGGTTGTCACAACATCGAGGACTGCCATGGTATTATAAAATTTGTCAAGTGAAAAGTCTAGCTCAATCATACCTGAACCCACCCTTTTACGAAGCATTGAAGCTCCTGCTGATTGGGTTTTTAAATTGGGTTATTGTTCCCTAAGAAGATTAATTTTCTCGGTAACAATGGCTAGCCTTCCAGACTCTTCTAACTATGATGGGGTTATAAATTCACTACTACAGGTATACCTCGCAGCCATGTTTCTGAATCTATTAAATTTTCTCAATGTGTTATCCAAAATCACTTGTCGAGGTTCTAAATGAAGTTCTTTTATTCCTTCAATTTTCCAAGTTCCATAGACACAAGTTCAAGGTGTGAAATTGTTGTATGGTGAATGTGATGGTTGGTATAGAGTGCAAATGTGTCTTGTTATATGTTGGATGGTGGATATATAATACATGAACTTTGAATAATGTATGCTCCTTTATGTGTTGAGTTTTGTAAGGGACATACTGTATATGTATAATATAAGTGATGATGTTTTGGATACATAGCCACTAAATTTTATCACAAATACATGATTTTTTTGGTGCAACCATTGAATTTTTTTTAGGTAAAATCTGTTTTTTATAATGTATTCACTAATTTCTATTGTGGGAGTGGTTCTTACTAGTACGTAGAACTATATTGAGTGGTCCTAGAAGATAAAACACAACCTCATTTTTAATGAGTTGTGAAAAGGTGTTTGTGAAGGAGAAGGAGACAATCACCCTGCAATGCCCACTTCAGATAAGGAGCTTACCATTTGGGAAATAAAAAACAGCAAGGCCTATGCTTTTATTACAGCATTAGGAAATGAAGAAGTGAGTCACCATATTTATCCATTTTCAAATGCTTTTGAAGCCATAAAGAAGTTGAAGGAATTGTGTGTCTCACACTTTGAACTTGAACTTGTTCAATTAATGATTAAGTTTATAATGATCTATTATAAATCAATTAATATAAAAAAAAAAAACTAATAAAATGATAAAGGATTAAATAACATAATGAAGGGGGAAAGTAAGGATAGTGAGGTGTGAAAGCTTGAGAGGTGAAAAATTTAATTTAAATGAAGATGGGAGGAGCTTCAGAATCAATATGACTAATACACACAACACACACACACACACATGAGGAAAATATATGAGAATAAGAGATCGAAATTGCTAAAAAAGATAAACATCAAAATAATTAGCAACTGGAAGGGACAAATCAAAGATAAATCACAGGGGGGATTGAAGAGAATTATTGGAGCCCAAGTGTAAAGTTAGGTTAATTATGAAAATTTATTGTAAATATAAAATGTACATGTGAAATGACATCAAATGTAAACGTAAAAGGAAAGTATGAACTAATATGAAACATAAATTCCATGACATGTGCATTTCTAATGGAACGAAAGTTATATAAATATATTTTTATTAAAATATTATGAAAATCCCTCCTAGGTTTAAGGTTAGTAGTTTTTGTTGAAACATATGTGTAATTATATTTGGGGAGAGGTATCTCAAGTTTGAATGGGAGATAATGATTTTTGGGTTGCGTGTGAGGAGTTTTATGAGAGGTTGTGTAGCCTCCCTACCACCACGACAGGGGGATCCATATTCTGATGTAAATGTCTATTTAGATTTAATGAGAAGAATCCATATTCCAGAGCCATGTTTTTATTTGAAGTAGTTTTTTGTGCATTGCAACAACTTGTGGGTTAGTTTGTTTTACAATTTTGTGTTGAAACAACATGATTTTCAGGCAAAAAAAATTGTGAAATATGATGTGTCAGTTTTAGTTTGTTGTTTGTAGATATTGTACATTCAATTTCTGCAACTGTGTGTCATTTGTTTTGTTGTCCATTAATGATATTAAGTTGAGGTCGGCAAGAGAATCTTTATCTCTTCTATTGGAAACAATTTTGTGTTTTAAATTATAGCAAATTTATGGGCTTATTTCTAGTTTAGTGTGTTTATTTGTAGCAATAATCCTTATTCATTTGCAGTTGTTTGTGTCATACTCTGCAAAAACTATGATTTTGCAGTGCTTGGTTTTATTTATGTTGGTCGCATAATGTATTTGCTTCCTCCGCTGACGGTGTCACAACTATCTTTGTTTCTATTGTATTTTGTGTCACAACTATCTGTATTTGTGTTGTTGTCTCTATTTGGATCGCTGTCCATGTCACAACTGTTTGTTTTCTGTCATTCTTTGTGTAGTATTTGTCTATGTAGAAACTATCTATATTTCTACAATTAAAAAGGTAAATAAATAAATAGAGTGAATTATAATAACTCATTATTAACACACATCATATATATATATGGGGTTATATATTTCATTAAAATATTTTGGTTTGAAGGCAAGAACTTGTACATCTTGAACCAAAATTTCTTTCGCAAATACCCAAAAACTCTAAGAAGGATGGACATAGTTGGTGTCTACATACAACTACTTTGAATTGACTTTCTTCATACAACACTTATAAAACACCTAAAAGCACTATATATTTGCATAACATGACAAAGACAAATAAGTGATAAATGTCCCACTGCATTTCCTCCAAAACCAGATTGGCTTGTTTTTCGTTTGCTTTGCTAAGGATGGGAGGGCTAACCTACGATATCCCCTAGGGAAATCTCTTCTTACAATGTTGAGTTCACATGTCATTATGGTAGGGAATCCTTGGATGCACCATTGTGAGCTTCATCAATATTTTCTTCCAATGTTAGTATTAATGTTGCTCCAATGCTCTATATAATTTGTTGAGCCAATTCTACTTGATTTGAAACCTTTGACTCTGCCATTAGTGTTGCATTGAACCAAAAAAACTAATAGATCAATGAAATATAAAACCATTATGGAAATGTTGTTGTTTGGATAAAAATACATTGAAGGCAAGGAA
>APFE030064989.1:16432-41129 GCA_000404065.3 Pinus taeda | reverse complement strand
ATTCTGGATGATTCTTCTGAACATATCTGGATGGAGTCTTTTCTTCTATTCTTGTCTGCGCCTCTGATTCTTCTTCAGTTTCTTCTTGAGGTTCTTCATCATTCTGTTGTTGAGGGTAGCCTTCATCTTCTTCGATGTCTTTATGATGTACTTGTCTAGGGATGTATCCCTTCTCATCAACCACTACATCAATGCTTTCAATAATTCTGCCAAGTATTTTATTGTAGCACTTTTATGCTTTGCTATGTGGAGAGTAACCAAGAAGAATGCCTTCATCTACTCTAGGTTCAAGTTTGCCAAGCTGCTCATCAGTATTCTTAATATAGAATTTTCTCCCAAAGATTTTGAAGTGCTTTACCGAAGGAGTCTTACCATTCCAGAGCTCATGAGGAGTTTGAGTGTTGTTCACCCGGACATTTGTTTTGTTTAGAATAACAACCGCAGCATGAGCAGCTTCACCCCAGAAAGTTGCGGGAGTTTCTGATTCATCAAGCATAGCATGGGCCATTTGTTGGACTGTTCTGTTCATTCTTTCCACAACTCCATTTTGCTGAGGAGTTCTAGCTGTAGAGAATTCTCTTCTTATCCCATGTTTTTCAAAGAAATCAAAAATTTCATTTGAGGTAAACTCCCCACCTCTGTCGGATCTGAGGCACTTAATTTTGTGACCCGATTCATTTTCAGCCAAGGCTTTGAAGGCTTTGAATTTTTCGAATGCTTCATCTTTGTGCTTAATAAGTCCTAACCAGACAAACCTAGAGAAATCGTCAATGAATAATATCAAGTATTCTTCTCCTCGAGGCGTTCTTTTCCTGAATGGGCCGCATGTATCTGTATGTACTAGCTCAAGAGGCATGCTAGCCGATCCTTCTTTCTCTGGAAAGTTAGTTCTAGTTTGTTTTCCAAACTGACATGATTTGCATATGGTATTGTCAGGGATTTTGATATCTGGAAGATCGCGAACTGCCTGATATTTGCATGCTTTCCTTATTTGTGAAAAGCTTAGATGCCCCAACCTCCGGTGCCATAAACAGTGTTCATCATCCTTGCTTAAATAACATTGTTGTTGTCCTTCTTCAAATATGTATAGATTATTTGGAGTTCTTCTACCTTTGATCACTATTTCACCTGTATCAATATCACGAACACGACATCCATTTGATCTAAATATTACCTCGGTTCCTTGATCACGCATCTGGCTGACACTCAGAAGATTATGCTTCAATCCATCAACATACAAAACATTTCTAGCTTTGACCTTTTCTTTTAACTGAGCAGTGCCTTTTCCTTTTATAGCTACAGGAGTATCATTTCCAAAAGAAACTTTCTTTCCCTTTTCTAAAGCAGAATATGATTCAAGTTTTTATTTATCACCTGTCATATGCTTCGAACATCCACTGTCGATGTACCATAGATTTTCTTGTCCCTCTGCATAAAATGCTATCCCACATCTTTCTGTTTGTGGTTCCTTTATTCTCCATGTTTTGGTGCTTGAGGTTTGTTCCTTTTTCTGCTGAAACCTGCTTCTGCATTCAGAATCTTCATGACCAAATTTATTGCAAATAGAACATTCTACTTCATTTTCAAGAGCTGAAAAGTTGTTATAGGTCCTTTTTGTAATTCCGGTCATATTCTTTGTTTTTGAGCTTCTCTAGTCATGATTGTTTTATATGCAACACATTGAGCTTCTTTGTGACCAAAGTTATGACAAGAGAAACATTGTCCATTGAAGAAGCTTCTGCGGTTATCAAATCTACCGGCTAAGTGATTGTAATTTCTATTGTTATCCATTCTTGAAGAAAATGAGAAGATTTTACCTGTGGCTGGTTGTATCTTTTTTTCACTCTTAAGACGGATTGCCCCTGGTTGTCTTGTTGTAATTTGTCCCTGTTTTACCTGGTGGTCTCTATTGTGCTTTTTCTCATTCTTTTTTGCTGCATCAAGATAACTCTTGAAGTGGATGCTTGAGATGTTTCTCCATTATAGCCCAGACCTGTCTTGTTTAGTGGAGAACGTTGTACATTGATGATCTCATCCAGAGTTTCATATCCTTTGACAAACTTAAGATTAATTTGTTTTCTCAATCTCTTTTCTAAGAGCAACAATTTCACCTTCTAACTTTTCAAAATGTTTTTCCTTTTCATCAATTTGAAATTGTAGAGTATCAATGATCATATTCTTTTCTTCTATACATCTATTGAGTCTAGTAATTTCATCAAAAAGGTTATCCACATCTATAGCATCCATATAATCATCATCTTCAAATGCCATTAACAGTTTATATTCATTACCTTGTTCATCTTCATCACTATTTAATAGACCATCACTATCTTCATGAGTGTAGTAGCTTTTCTTATTTGCACCCTGTTTCTTGTTCCATCTAGCAGGTTCCTTTCCTTTATCCTTATAAGGACATTTTGCAGCATAATGACCTATTCTTCCACAAGCAAAGCATTTAAAAGGTAACTTACCTCTGAACCTTCCAGAACCCCTTTGAAGATTTCTGACAAAATTTGATTCTTCTTCTTCTTCTTCTGGTGCGTGACTTGCTTCATAACAATCTCCTTTGCCTGACGCCTTGAAAGCAGCTTCTCTTCTATCTGATGGACCTCCCTTTCTCATTTCATAAGCAGTTAGAATTCCATGTAGCTGAGACATAGTAAGAATTTGTAGATTTTCCTTTTCTTCAATTGCAGATACTTTAGATTCAAACTTGGGGGACAATGATCTTAAAACCTTTTCAACCACAATAGCCTCTTTTATTTCTTCACCCAAATTTTTCATACAATTCACAATCTCATCTACCCGAAGAAAGTAATTAGCCACACTTTCATCATTATACATCCTGAGACTCTCATACTAAATTCTGAGAGTTTGAAGTTTAGCACGCTTTACCTGTTCATCTCCTTCGTAGCTCAAGACAATCTTGTCCCATATTTCTTTTGCTGATTTATATTGCATAACTTTCACAAACTCTGTTTGAGATAAGCACCCTAGCAAAGTATTGACTGCTTTAGCATTTGTTTCATATTTCTTCTTTTCGGACGCATCTGTAGGAGTAGCTGAAGGAAAATTGTAGCCTGTCTCTATGATATCCCAAACATCTGTACCAAGAGATTAAAGATATGCAGTAACTCTTACCTTCCAATAATTGAAGTTTGTCCCATTAAAAATCGGTGGCTTGATAGATGCTTCCCTCTCGTAGTTGCTCATGATGAAAGATCTTCCTTCAAGCGATCAAGCTTCTTTAGAAGGACCTGGCTCTGATACCAATTGTTGAAAATAATACTGAGAGGGGGGGTGAATCAGTATTATCTAGTTCTTTTACCAAATCTTCCTTATCTATACTTTGAATTATTTTTGCATATCAGTACCATAAAATAATGAGCATGAACAAGAAAAACAGACAATCACATCAAAGAACACCAGATATAAGGTGGAAACCCAATGTGGGTGAAAACCACTTGCTGCAATATGTCTCTATTTTCTTTCAAATTAGAAACTCCTTTTACAATGGTCTTGTATTGGTGTAGTCCTTTACCAGTACGCAGGCTACAACCTGCAGAGAGCTACAACTCTCTCTCGTTTTCCAGTCTCTCCTGGAAGGGAGCTACAACCCCCTTTTGGTCTTTTACTTCTTTAAGGACCACATTTCATAAATTTTCAAACTGGATCCATGAACATCAAATAATCATCAAGTACATGAACATCACCCAATATCTTTATACAATGAACCAATGAATTACCCAACTCTTCAGAATGTTGTAATCAGAAAAAAAGTACCAGAAATATAAACCCAGAACTCTGCTGCAGTAGATAAAGGACAATCAACAATAGTTTCAAGATAAGACCGCAACTTCACTAACAGGGGCTTGCGTATATCCGCAGCTCTTCTGAGACAAAACTGCACAGATCCGCACTGGTTATTCTTCTGTTCTGCGAACTTTTCTTCAGATCTGCACCTTCACTTCTGACTTTTTGCGTAGACCCGCACTGTGCCTTCTTCTCACCTGCGTTCCTCGCACTTCGCGCTTGACTATGCTGCTTGCACCCCGCACTATGCCTTCTCCTGTACTGCGTACCCTGCACTGCGCCTTTGACTGCGTTGTGTACACACGCACTATGCCTTTGACTGCGCTGCGTACCCCCGCACTGGGCCTTTGAATCGCCTGTGTACTTCTGATTAGGGCCAATTTTTCAGTACACCAATGTGCCACAGTCAGTCAAATCCACAGATCTGTTCATGCACCCGAGAGATCACGACATGCCAATAGATTCACCTTAAGTTAAGTTATCTCCGTGAATTAGATCTAGCTTTTAAAACCCGATCACCCAAAATTTCAGATCTTAAGATATTCAATTGCCAAAGTTCAATTTAGCCAAGTGATCTCCTGCCCTATTTAAAGTCAAGCCCTCATTCACACCATGAGACAAAACCATCAATAACCAAAACAAGGGATCCAAACTGGGGCTAAAATAAATCCTATACCACAGGCCAAAACCATAGGATCAATAGTGGCGGGATAAATACCACGGGCCAAACATAAAAAACCCCATGTGAGCGCGCTTTTTACTGCATGGAAGTGTGTGCACTGGGGTCCGCACCTTCTATTCGGACAACCTGCATACAAGACCGCAACTTTCTAAACGGCGTACCTGCGGGTCCGTGCCTTTTGAACTGTATACCTGCGAACCTCTTATTTTCTTCATTTTGAGAGCCTGAATAGACCATTGCCACTTGAGTGAGTTTCCATCAAGTACAACACCATACCAGAATCATAATGCCAACTCCATTTTTGTCCTTAACGGGTCTTCTCCCTCTAAAAATAACTTCTTCTTGGAAATCTGGCTATCTCACTTGTCTTCCTTTCTCCAAGGCACTCCTAGGGGAAGTGTGGTAATTCTGCTTATGAGTTTAGGGGTGAGATCTATGGAGAGGCCTCTCACCACAACAGTGGCATGAATTCTCATCAGTGGGATGAGGGAGAGAGAAAAATCTCGGGCCACTTAATCATCATACCCTTTTAATTTTTCAAAATTCCCCATCCAGTTATGTTTTGTGAAGATTTCTAACACTTGAGGGTGTTGGTGGATTCTCACAGTATTAATGGGATCCCTTCTTTTGGACCCCCCTGTAATTTTGTTGATGAATTTGGAGGAGATGAGATGGTTGACACATTTTTTTTTAATGCAGAAGTAAATAACTGAAAGAACTGTGGAGACAATTCCCTTACACAGCTGCCAAATTCACTCTCCACTAGGGGATTTTCTGTTCAATTCTTGTTGAAAAAGGGAAGGAATTATAGAACCTACCTCTGCATAGTGTTTTTCGTATCCAACCCCTGCGTTTTCCCCTCTGAAACTCCTCTCGGCCAATCTTGTAGACTGTCTATCTGTATCCTGTAGGTTTTTTGTCCGATCTTGTAGGATTTCCTGTGAAATCCTGTAGGAAGTCCTGTGCAGGAGACATATGGAAATTTCCTCTTCTGTAGGTTGCTTGGGTATGAGAGTGAATTTTTCAAGAGTGAGCCTCAAGGAAATGCCTGCATCAGTGCATGGGGATGAAAAAATATTTCTTCTTATGGCTGAGTTATGTGAGGTGGTGTGCTGGTAGCAAAGATACGTTTTCTATTTTTGGACCATTGGTCCCCACTACCACCTCATCATTTTCCCCTCCTCATAATCAACTCACAGTTCATGCCTCCGTAGACTTAATTGTTTTTTTCCTACTCTTCTCCTTTCTTTGACTTCACTATTGGCACATGTGGGAGGACCAAATGTTTTGTCTTCGTCAACTGAATGAAGGTGGCCAAGTTAATAGGGCGCCTTTCTCTTATAAACCAACTTACTCATAATCTTTACATGTTTTGACTACATTATGTAATTGAGAGAGTGAGCGAGAGACTTACCTGTGGTGCTAACCCTTGCTGCAGTTGTTGATGACTAGAGGTCCTTGCCATGTGTTGGATACATGTTATCCCCCCCCCCACCCCATTTTTTTATTGCTCTCTAATGATTCATTTGATGTGCAGGTTC
Organism: Pinus taeda; assembly: GCA_000404065.3. Classification (NCBI taxonomy): domain Eukaryota; kingdom Viridiplantae; phylum Streptophyta; class Pinopsida; order Pinales; family Pinaceae; genus Pinus; species Pinus taeda. The sequence continues at coordinate 35,093 of APFE030064989.1, read as the reverse complement.
ATGGTGTTGAAGATGTTAGTGCTGCTGCTACTTTGGAGCTCCTTCTTATCTTGGATCATTATGTTGGAAGCTTGTTGCAATCATGATTTGTATTCTATGGGATAGGCTGCTACAGGATTTCCTACAGGATATCCTATAGTTGCTTCTCCCTTAGAAATCTAAATCATATACTCTGCTGGGATTTTGAGGATGGTAACATGGATTGAGAGGAAGACTAGGAGTGTAGAGAAATGAGACATACTTAGGTGTTGCTCCCTTCTACTCTCTGTTTCATGTTTTTTTCTTTTTTTTCTTGAAGACCATGAAATTTTTTTATTTTGTTTGAAATTGATTTTTTTTTTTTTTTTTTTAAATGGTGAATGTAGGGGTGATGAAAGTGGACATAGGTATGGCAATGTAGGGGTGTTATTTCTTTGACATAGCAGGTCATTTTTTTCCCTAGGGTCACTTCTCGTAGGATTCTCGAGCCACTGTAATTCCTACAGGATCATCTTGTAGGTTTTTAGGGGATCCTGTAGGTTTTTAGGGGATCCTGTAGGTTTACAAGGGATCCTGTAGGAAACACAGCCCCCTTGTAAACTGAAGCAAAGGAGTGAAAAAATGGAAGAAATGGAGTGATGAATGACAATGAGTGGAAAAAAAAATGTGACTGAAATAGGTCCCTTTTTTATCCTCCTTTGTTCTCTGATCGTCCTCCTTTTTGACCTGCAAATAGAAATTTTCATGATTTTTTTCCTTTTTTTCTAATTTTTTATTTATTTTTAAACAACTAGACTGCCTCTGAGAGGTTTTCATCCTAGTTGTTTGCCTTGGGTACCTCAAAAGAGGTTTTCACCTAGGGATGTCTCTTTTTTCCTTTTTCTTTTTTTCTTTTTTGACACCATTGGGACACCCCAAGAGGTTCTCAACCCAATAGTGGGACTCAGGTGCCTCATGGAGGTTTTCACCCGAGTCCTTCTTTTTTCTCTTAGTGGTTTAATGAGGCAAGAGTTGAAAGTTGTTCCACTACCATCACTGTTTTATTGATACCATCAATGAACTCTTGCTCCAACAATCATCTTTTGTAAACTTTCAATCGGTGTCCATTAACAAGTAAAGGAATGGCCTCTTCATCTATGGTTATGATCTGCACTGAATCATTATCATGACATCTCTCTATAACATAAGGTCCTAGCCATCTTGTCCTCAACTTCCCCTTAAAGTCTTTATATCTGGAATCATATAACAAGGTCCAATCACCTTCTTGAAATTGTTTATCCTTGATGTTTTTATCATGCCATATCTTCCTCTGAAGATGGGTTACCTTTGTATGAAGGAGGGCCTACATTCTGAACTCATCTATACCATTTAACTGCAGCAATCTCTCTTTTTGTGCACTGCTAACATCTAGATCTAGTTGGGTTTCCATCCTTAGTGTGTTATCCCCAAACCCTCCTATATTTCCTTAACCAAATCTATCCCAATAGTCCCTAATCCCTCATTATTTTCCACTCTCCTAACAGTCCTTTGTTTCACTTTTTCCCCTTGGTGGCAGAGGTCAACCACATCACTAAAGGGCAGTCCAACACAGTTTTATACACTAGCATCTATTTCTCCAAGGAAATTTGCATAGCAGCAGTTATGTCATCCGGTCATTCATCTGATTATGAAGTGGAGACCCAAAGTGACTCACCCATGGAGGGACATGCACCCCGGAGGCCTCATAAAGGTGGCAGACATGTTAGAGAAGAACCAGCCACCCTTACTGAATTGCAGGCTTGCCCTCTGGCCATCTCTTGTTTCCAATTTCAGTCATGTTATGAGTTTTGTGAGAAGGTTGCTAATGTTCAAGTTCATCATGAGTTGGCTCGCTTGTTTCTACTGCATTTACATGGTGATCAAGTTACTTTGGCTGGTGTCACCTTCACACTTACACCAGAATCTATCTCACGAGCAACTGGCATACCTAACATTGGAGAGCCATGGAACAAGAGGAAAAAGATTGACTGGAAGCATTATGAGCCATATATTAAACCCGGTTTCTTGAAGCAGCTCAAGAGAGTGTTTCTTTTCCGTTATCTCAAAGATGAATATGCTCCACTAATGAAATTGATCATGAAGTATTTTAGTTGTGAAGGTCGTTTCTCCCGATTATATGCTTATCACATCAGGCTGCTCATGCATTTCACTCAGGTACGGATGATGAACATTCGTTACTTCATATGCCAAAACATAGAAAGGATGACCGTCCTTGTGCAGCACAAGACCCCTCAGCAATAATTCAACAGTATTTTCCATTTTGCTCTCATCAAAATTTTGGTGGTTCATCAACTTGGATTACAGGGCATCACTTGGGATGATTTCATCTCCCGTGAGTTTTTCAAAGTTTCATAGGGACGTCTAGAGGCTGGGCATGAGAGAGGTGGACCTTCTCATCAGCATGAAGGCCATGATACACACACTGCTACTATACCGGTTTTCATTACTTATTAGAAGGGCACGAGGCAGTTATTTGCAGCAGCAAAGCGAGTGTTATCTCCACCTAGGGTGGAAGGGGCCTCGCTGCCAACATCAGAACCACAGGTACAGGACAGAGGCAAGAGGCCAATGCAGGATGAGGGGCCTTCAGGTGAGCGGGACTTTATTCTTGTTTAGTATGATGATATAGACATGGGCCTGCAAAGTGCACATCTTAGAGAGATCATCCAGGAGCAGCGGACAGAGATCAAAGCCTCGTCCCTCGACTTGGAGAGGGCTAAGTGGACTATGAAATACTTGGAGCAAAGGAACAAGCAGCTTGAAGATCAGCAAGCAATCATGGAGTTGCAAAACATCCGCGTGAATCGCCAAGCTGCCCAAAGGCAAAGGATCGAATTCACTTCATTAGAGCAAGAGATTAATGATGATCGGGAGTCTTGGCTCGAGAGAATCAACATCCACCTGGAGAAACTGCTAGAAAAGGCCAATAGGGACAAATAATTGTTGAGACACATGGTTTTCCATTACAGGGCGTGAAATATGAGTTCCAAGGCACGAATAAGGAATCTAAAGGCAAAATTAAAGAAGGCAATACAGAAGCAAAAGAGGCAAAAGGAGAATGATCGTCTTTAGATATTGGCCAAAGCCTCTTTAGCCCAGCATGACACTTGATAGAGAAGGTCCAACCCAAATTTTAAGAAATTTGGAGCAATTTTTGCATTTTTGAAAATTTTTGCACTGAAAAACAGGTTTTGTCTCCCTACGCGCCGCGCCACGTGGCGCTCGCTTTTGCTAAAGGGCTCTAAATTTCAAAAACTTTATATTTGTGGATTTGGCATGAAGAATTATGATTGCTAGTGCATGGCCAAGAAATTTGGGCAAGTTTTGAGTCCTCAAGAGGTCAAAAACACTCAAAAAATGACCTCTCTGCCCCTATTTTGACACACAAGAAGCAGTCTTGGGAGATTTTATTTTTGGAGCAGAAAATGGACACCAAATTGACAAATTCCACTTGGGTTGGAAATTAGGTAGGTAGGATTTACAACGAGCTATCATGAGCTCAATTTGGACTCCAGGAAGGGCCCCAAATGCAACTCCAAAGTGGTGTGACACATAGAGAATCAGGCGCGGTGCATAGAGGATTTTTGGCTTTTTTTTCACTGTATAGCTCAGAAATTCGCCCAGTTTTGACTAGTTTTGTCTTTTGATGTAATTATTGATCCACCATGATGTATTTTGATAAGTATAATGTAATATTGGCACATTTGTACTTGTTCTAGAGGATTCATTCACTAAAAAGTGAAAATTAGATGAATGAATCAATTTCCTACCTTATAGAGGCAAGTTGTTTGATTGCCTAGATTTCAATGCTTTGTTTAGAATTGGTTGAAACAGCTCCTAGAATGATGAGCTCGACCCCTAGAGGCATGGAAATGAGATAGGATGGTCTATATCATGTATCTTCTGAGTCATTTTCAAGGTTGGACACTTGGGATTGCTTGGCACATCATTGTAAATTTTGTCTTTGCATTTTTCTCTAAGGAAAGACCAGGGTTTTGCAGCGCTTGTTGGGATCCATGTTGCTCGGTGTTTTGATGGTGTTTTTCTCTATGTAATTGTAAGTTCATTGATGTTTATGTGTATCATTTTCCCTTCTCTTAGCTTCTGAAATTAAACAAATGAGTGATTAAGGTAGAATTCACTGGACTGTTATGCTCTGCCTTGAAATTTTGTTTAATTTTCAATGTTTTCATCTGTTTGAGGAGGACTCTTGAGACTCTTTTTCCCTCCTTGGCTCCTCACCAGTCTGATCCATCCATTCATTCAATCTAAAGCATAAAAATGATTGCCTTCCTTGCCCCAACTAGAACTCTGCAAAAACTATGCCTCGTCGCTGGACCCAAATTTGTCTCTCCCATTTTCCAACTCAAAACCCCAAAAAAATCAAATTAAATCCTTGTACTTCATACCTAGCCTAAGATTAGTTGTTAAATCAGTCATCTCAAGTCCATATAATTATATTTTGCTAAGATTGACCTGGAGAGATCCCTCTCCTATCCTCGTAGGGCTAGCTACGAGGCTGAGCATGGTTTGATGTGGACCTAGAAGCTTACCTTTTCAGCCTGAGGTAAATCTAGGCTCTAACATAGTGGCGATTCCGCTGGGGATTTTCTTTGATTGTTTGTTAGTATTCTTCATTTTGAATCTACAGATGAACTCTGAACATTAGCCAGGTAGCCTTCAAAATGCTTTTGCTTTGCATTAGCGCAAGTAGATAAACGCTACTTCAGACAATGTCCGGTCTAGTCTCATTAACGGAAAATCTAACCTGCAACCACCACAGTGCATGTGATGATTCTAAGCTGTGGATGATAAGCTTAGGATTTGATAGGCTGAGAAAGTTGTTTATGTCCATTTGATCTTTTGAAAAAGCACACTGGCTTCAAGGAGATATACCAGAGTTAATCCAGATCCAAATCCTCCCCCTGTCTACGAAAATCCCAATTTGATTCCAAGACTTCTTCGTCAAGAGAGTTCTAAAACTCCCGTGTTCAAATCTCGTTCATGCCCTGTGATTTTCAAGTATCTTGAAGAGATTTATTTTGATGCACGGTTTGAGTTATCATTGTTTGAAACCAAATCCGAAATTGTTGTTGGTTCCACAGTCCCGAATTCGGACTTTGTTGCAGCTCTTGAAGTTGAAAAATCAAATAAGGCCATTGAGAATTTTATTTTAAGACAGCTCTAGACTGAAATTGAGGCTTCAAATATCGTTGATTTCCTAGAAACTGCATCTGCCACCCTTGGATCTTCCGTCACTGCATTCAAGTCAAGGATTCCCACCGAACTGCCCTTCATTCCCACTATCCTTGTGTAACCTATTGTCACATATCAAAAGTCTACAGTAAATTCACCTCCATCTACTCCTTCTACATCCAAAATTGTTTCTCCTCCGTACACCCTGCCCCATACACCTCACACATTGGCTGCACACACTCCCCCAACATCCCCTAGACCGAATCCACCAAGAATGATGGCTGCCCATTTTTCACCTCTCGCGCTGCCTCAAGTTTTAGATGATATGCCCTCAGATTATCAAAGAAAAATTCATTTTTTTGATGGCACTCCTCACAACATTACTGCTCAGTAACATGTGGACAGAATGGCAGATTTCTGTGACCTTCATGAGATCGATGCCGAAAATGTGACAATGAGATTGTTTGCACAGACATTTAGTGGTGAAGTTAGGAAATGGTTAAGAGCCTTACCCACTACTAGTATTGCTACATTGGACGATCTACAAAGACAATTCTTAGATCGTTGGGAAATCAAGAAAAATACTCTTCAGATCCTTCATGAATATGAGCATATCAAGTGAAATGTCGGTGAGTCCGTTCAAGATTACTATATTAGATTCAATTCAGTTTACAAAGAAATTCTTGATCATCTAAGGCCACCTGTGGGGCTAGCCATGATGAAATTTCCGGATGGTTTTGATGCTGACATGGCTTATCAACTAAAAGAAAGAGAGCCTGCCAAAATGGAAGATATGCAAAAGATCGCGGTCAGCGTTGAAGCAAATCTGCTGGCCAAGAGGACTAGAGCAAGAGCATAAAATAAAGTCACAATAAAAGAAGAGTCGTCTTCGACAGATCAATTACTTCGGAAGGTGTAGCAGATGTTTGAAAGGGTGAAACTTGATAAACCTGAACCACAAGTTAGAAATCCTAACTTCCGTGGCTAGCAGCAGCCACAATATAGAATCAAATAAAGAGAACAATGAGCCCAAGATCCCACAACACAACAGCCAATACAACCACCTCTGCAGCAAAATTTTGTGCATGGACAGGAAACCGATGAGGAAGAGAATGTGATAGGGGAAGAAAATCACTTCTTTACTCCAGATGATTTTCCTATTTATATTACTGAAGAGGAGGAGTATGCACACAAAGATGCAGATTTCATTCTAGCAAATGACACAATTTTGGAAGAAGAATCAGATCAGTACCAAAGAGGTTATATGAATGCTTTGTCTGCCCATCAGCGACAATATTCACTTAGAAATAGAGATGTGCCTGTTAACCCAATTCAGAAGAGGAAGGAAGTTGCAGCATCAAAGAGTGATTCACATGTTCTACGAAAGAAAGGGAAAGAGGCAGTTGATCCTAATATCAGTAAATCACCATCAGCGGAAAAATCAAATCAGCCAATTGTATCGAAGGAAAAGGAAAAGAAAGATGTCCCAGTCAAAGAGGTAGAAAATATTTCTGCTTTTAGTTTAGAAAATGAAATTTCTAAATTGAAGGTGTCCATTCCCTTGACTGAAATGAAGAACAACAGTTATAGAGGGCAAGTTTCTAAAATTTTGAATTTTGATCCAATGTCTGATATGGTGAATGTCGAAGATGATCAACCCGAATTGATTTTTGGGCCAGCATTGAATGATGAGTCTCCAAATAGTGATGTGCCACCTTTTTATATCAGTTTAAGGCTACATGATTTTGTGTTACACAATGCTATGTTTGATTTCGGAGCTTTCCACAATCTTATGCCGAAGGCTATCATGGAGAAGTTGGGTCTGGACATCACTAGGAAATACCATGATCTTTATTTGTTTGATTCCAACAGAGTAAGATGTATTGGGCTCATCAAAGATTTGGTTGTAAGTCTAGATCAAATCCCAACGAAGAATGTTTTGATGGATATTGTTGTGGCAGACATTCCTCCCAAATTTGGTATGCTTCTTTCCAGGTATTGGGGAGCGAAATTGAAGGGGACATTACAACTAGATTTCTCCTATGCAATGATTCCTATGTTTGGCCAAATGAGAAAATTTTAGTGGGAACAAAAAATGAAATACATGATTACAAGCAAGGAGAAACCAATTAATCATCCAATTAATTATGTACATATAGATCTAGAGTCTTTTGTCTTGTATTCAGATAGTTTCAATGATATAGATAGTCAATTAGTAGAAGCAAAAAGTATTCCAGAAATAATAGAGAATTTCATAGAAGTTTTAAGGAAAGAAGGACAAGAACAGCAAAACACCGTTGAGCAGTGGCTGAAGATAAGGGACAACAAGCAGGAAAAACAGAGCCAACAGAATTTCCACACTTAGAAGAAGATGAAGAGGGTATGTGGACCATGGATTTCGATGGTGCAGTGGGAAAGGATGGTGCTGGAATTGGTATTTGGGTACGCAGTCCTTTCTCTGTTCCGAACAAAGTGCCTAGTAATGTGCGGGTATGTTCTTACAAGTTAGCGTTTGATTGTTCGAACAATGAAGCTGAGTACGAAGCTTTGATTGCTAGCCTAAAAATTATAAGAAAGTTGAATGCTAAGAGGATTGCAGTATATGGCGACTCAAAATTGGTGATTAAGCAAGTTAAAGGCGAATATCAAGCTAAGCACCCTCGGATGCGGGCTTACCAAAATGCAGTCCTAGATATCCTGAAATTGTTTTCAGATTATACCTTGACGTGTGTGCCTTGTATTCAAAATGGCATTGCTGATGCACTTGCCAAGGCAGCAAGTAGTTTTAAGATTCCAATGAACTCCAGTAATAAATTCGAAATCCATGTCAAGCATCGTCCGACTGTTCTGGACAATCAGAGATATTGGCATGTTTTCCAAGATGTTGAGGAGATTGATGATTTTCTGCAAAACAAAGGTAAGTTCAAAGATACCTCAATTGATATAGAACATGATGATGGTGAAGATGATGTGCAGATCAATCAAATGGAAGTGTTGCAGCTAAAGGATAACATAATTCCTAAAGGCTTGATACCTTTAGAAGAAATCTTTGACCAAGATGACGTAGCCCGGAAACCAACATTGCAGCCAACAGAAAAGGGCGTTGAAGAGGTCAATATTGGAACAACTGCAAATCCAAAAATGGTAAAATTGTCTAAAGCATTACCACACAAGGTAAAAGCCAAATATATTAGTTTGTTGTCATATTTTGCTGATGTGTTTTATTGGGATTATTTTGACTTGAAGACATATGATACCAATATAATTTAGCACACTATTCCCATTAAGCCTCATCAGAAACGTTTCAGACAAAAATTGAGAAGGCTAAATCCAAAACTACTGCCATCATTTGAAATGGAGATAAACAGGTTGTACAAATTAGGAATCATTGTTCCCATCAGATTTTCTGACTGGATCTCTAATTTGGTGCCCGTATGAAATAAGACCGGTGAGATTTGCTTGTGCATTGATTTTAGGAATCTCAATAAAGTTTCATTGAAGGACAATTATCCATTGCCCAAAATGGATCATATACTTCAGCGAGTAGTTGGAGCATATTGTATGTCACTAGTCGATGGTTATTATGGATATAACCAAATTTTGGTCCATGAAGATGACTGGGATAAAACAGCGTTCACCACTCCGTGGGGAACTTTTCATTATGCTAAAATGCCTTTCAGTTTGAAGAACGCGGGTGCCACATTTCAGTGGGAAATGGACTTGGCTTTCGCAAATGAGAAGGATGTCTTTTTAGTTGTGTACCTTGATGATCTGACCGTGTTTTCCAAATCAGATGAAGAACACATGTATCATTTGAAAATTGTCTTTCAAAAGTGTAGAAAATATGTTGTGTCGCTGAATCCAAAGAAGAGCTTATTTGCAATGGATGAGGGCAAACTACTTGGGCACATTATCTCAAAAGATGGCATTCGTATTGATCCAACATGTGTAGAAGCGATTCAGCAAATTGACCTGCCCCGGAATAAGAGAGAGATTCAATATTTTAATGGTAATATGAATTTTGTACATCGTTTTGTTCTTAACCTTTATGAACACCTAAGAGAAATTACAAGCATGCTTAATAAGTACAACCAAGTGAAGTGGATGGAAGAGGCTGTAAAATATTTCAATTTAGTCAAATTGGCTCTTTCTTCAACTCCAGTTCTAATCAACCCGAATTACACTCATGATTTTATATTGTTTTCTTTTGCTTCAAAGCATATAATGGTAGCTTTATTAATGCAGAAAAGAGATGAGCACGAAAGACCAATTGCTTTTTTTAGTCGAACTATAAGAGATGTAGCCTTGAAGTACAACATCATTGAAAAGCAGGCCATTACACTTGTGAAAGTATTGAAATATTTTTGGGTATATATTTTGCATTCTCATACTTTGGCTTATGTTCCTAACGCTGCTGTCAAGGATTTTTTAGTGCAGACGGATGCGGAAGGAAGACGAGGCAAGTGGATTGTAGCTTTGTTGGAGTACGATGTGGAGATAAAGCCCACTAAGCTTGTTAAAGGATAGGGATTGGCAAAGTTAATGGTTGAATCAAACTTGCATGCCTTAGACATAAATTTGATTGTTGCCATGTCCGATGAGAATGAGGAAGGTTCCTCAATTCAGGTATCTTAAATGTTTGTTCTTTCCCTGTGGTATTCATATATCATATATGTGTTGCAGAATTTGTCACCACCACCTGGCATGACTAGAAACAAAAGTAGAACTCTCAAATTAAAGGCTGCTAAGTTTTGCATTCTAAATTCTACACTTTATTGGAAAGATCCCAGTGGTGTTCTGTTGAATTGTTTGGTAGAAGAAGAAGCAAAGCAAGTCATGGAGGATTTCCACAAAGGAGATTGTGGTGGTCACCTTTTTTCGAAAACAACAACGATTAAAATTCTGAGAGTGGCATACTATTGGCTGACATTGTTAGCTGATGTATATAAGGTTGTTAAGAGTTGTCATAAATGTCAGATTTTTGAAGGAAGGTAGAAATTACAGCCTTTTTTGCTTAAGCCCATTGAGGTGAGTGCCCCTTTTCAGTAGTGGGGGTTGGATTTCATTGGTGAAATTCATCCTGCTTCTTCCAGTCAGCATCGATGGATTCTCACAACAACAGATTATTTCATGAAATGGATCAAAGCAATTCCCACCAGACAAGCTACAGAAGCGGTAATTATTTCATTCCTTGAGAATAACATTTTGTCTCGTTTTGGTTGCCTGAATAAGTTAATCACTGATAACGCAACAACTTTCAAATCAAAGAATATGATTGAGTTTTGTAACAAGTATAAAATCATTTTGGGACACTCAACTACCTATCATCCACAAGGAAATGGGTTGGCAGAATCTTCTAACAAATCTTTAGCGAATATCATTAAGAAGCTACTGGAAATAAACAAGAAGAGTTGGCATAAGAAGTTGGTCAATGCACTTTGGGCAGATTGGGTCAACCAAAAGAAATCCATTGGTATGTATCCCTTTGAGCTTGTTTATGGCATTGATACAGTGTTTCCTACCTCTCTAGCAGCTCTGGTAGTCAAACTTCTTTAGGAAGCCGACAGTGAAGAAGATCCTATGCAGAGAAGACTAAATCAAATGGTCCATTTGCAGCAGACAAGAGAGGAAGTTTTCCAAAACACCTCTAAGTTGCAAGAGAAGATTAAGAAAATCTATGACAGAAAAGAAAAGGCAGACAAATTCCAATTGGGAGAAGTGGTGCTGAAATGGGATGCAAGGAATGAAGAAAAGGGTAAGCACGGTAAGTTTGAAAATCTCTGGAAAGGTCCCTTGAAAATTGTTGCATATCGTGGTCAGAATGCTTTTCTTTTAAAGGAGATAAACGGGGAAGAATGTCTTGGAGGGCCGGTCAATGGTCGGCTACTCAAGCGGTATCATTTCTGAGAAATCTTCTGCTACTTACATTTTCATTGTATATACCATTTTAATTTCAGTTTCATTGCAAGAGTGTGTTGTGATCTTTTCTTCAGTTTGAGGCCCAAAGTGAAGTCAGTCTTTGAGTCATTTTAGGTTCAAAATTGAGTAGGTTTGAGTCAAGTTTCAGTCACTAAATTGAGTCAAAAGTCTTGTGTGGATTTCTCGAAATAATGGACTCCATAGCCCAATGGATGAAGGCATTTCCTACTCTCCTAGAGTCTGTATTTCTTGGCACCTCCAAGGAGCTACCATCCCCATTGGAGCCAATATTAGAGTCGGTCTGTTCAGCCCTCCATCAGAGATCAAAACCACTTTTGTTGCATTTCATTTTAGGTGTCCCATTCTGCTCGATCACTTGCATTCCATTTAGGAGCATCGATCCTTTGACGGAAGGGTCTTGTCCTCATACTTCACTCATGTCATTCACCTGCTGGTTGATGTCTGTTCATAAAAACAAAAGCATATACAGTCTTATTTTCATAAAAAATTGCAAAATGTTGTCTTTAGGATTTCAGTGTCAAGTAGGTCTAGGGTCTCATTAGGATTTTGTCAATAAATGCTTCAGAGTGTCCGATAATCACCAGCAGGCCATGAGGATGTTCCTAATAAGTTTTCATTCCATAATTTTCATCACCAATAATGGTGAGAATGATTCTTCTTCAAAACTCTATTTTGAAGAAGAAATCGTTAAAATTGTTTTTTGTAATAAATATGTAATTGTTAAGGCTTTTAAGTTCTACAGTTCTTCAGGCGCATCCCTGGTCACCTTTGCCAAATTCCATGTCAGCCATCCCTTCAAAAAATTGCCAAGAGTTTCATCATTTCAGTCAAAAAATCAAAGGAAACAATCAAAAAACAAAGTTTCTATTAAAAGGTGGAAAGTGCCAAAGTGTAAACATTACAAAAATGGGTTTGACAAAATAAAAATCAAAATCCATGGCTATATGAGATATTTTCCATTCTGAAAGTTTATTTGCATGCCAAGAACAAAGAGGAATGCACAAGTGTGAAATTGGGCGAAATTGGAAGCAAATCAGTGGGCACGGCACATAGAGTAGGTGGCGTGGTGCACTGGGAACGAATGCACAGTGCAAAATAACATGGGTGTTGTGCACTAGGAAGGCGCGGTGCATTGGGCGAGTTGCGCGGCGCATACAGTTAAAGGCCCAAAACTACTCACAATTCCTCCAAATTGCCAATAACTTGCATGGATTTGCCAGGTAGAGCCTTCATCTTGGTGTTTCATCCAATTTTGTGATAAGTTATGGTGGTTTATGGATGATAATGGTTGAAACAAAAATATCAAACCCTACCTCTAAAGTACCTCAATGAAACTTGCTGTTAGGGTTTCAAAATAATTGTTTTGTTACCAATTCACTCCTCCATCCCATTTCTCCCTTGTTTTCATCATTCCCTAATTCCCTACCCCCTAAGTTCATTAATTCCTTCTCCTAAATTCTCTTTCCCAAATTCTCAAATCCAACACCTCAAACCCTACACAACAATTCCTAACCCTATACAAAATCTCCAAACCCTCCTATATTTCCCTAACTAAATCTATCCCAATAGTCCCTAATCCCTCATTATTTTCCTCTCTCCTAACAGTCCCTTGTTTCACTTTTTCCCCTTGGTGGCAGAGGTCAACCACATCACTAAAGGGCAGTCCAACATAGTTTTATATAGCAGCATCTATTTCTCCAATGAAATTTGCATAGCAGCAGTTATTTCATCCGGTCATTCATCTGATTATGAAGTGGAGACCCAAAGTGACTCACCCATGGAGGGAAATGCACCCTGGAGGCCTCATAAAGGTGGCAGAAATGTTAGAGAAGAACCAGCCACCCTTACTGAATTGCAGGCCTGTCCTCTGGCCATCTCTTGTTTCTAGTTTCAGTAATGTGATGAGTTTTGTGAGAAGGTTGCTAATGTTCAAGTTCATCATGAGTTTGCCCACTTGTTTGTACTGTATTTACATGGTGATCAAGTTACTTTGGCTGGTGTCACCTTCACACTTACACCAGTATCTATCTCACGAGAAACTGGCACACCTAACATTGGAGAGCCATGGAACAAGAGGCAGAAGATTGACCGGCAACATTATGAGCCATATATTAAACCGGGTTTCTTGAGGTAGCTCAAGAGAGTGTTTACTTTCCGATATCTCAAGGATGAATATGCTCCACTAATGAAATTGATCATGAAGTATTTCAGTTGTGAACGTCGTTTCTCCCGATTATATGCTTATCACATCAGGTTGCTCATGCATTTCACTCGGGTACGGATGATGAACATTCCTTATTTCATATACTGAAACATAGAAAGGATGACCGTCCTTGTGTAGCACAAGACCCCTTAGTAACAATTCAACAATATTTGTCATTTTGCTCTCATCAAAATTTTGGTGGTTCATCAGCTTGGATTACAGGGCATCACTTGGGATGATTTCATCTCCCGTGAGTTTTTCAGAGTTTCACAGGGACCTCTAGAGGCTGGGGATGAGACATGTGGACCTTCTCATCAGCATGAAGGCCATGATACACACACTTCTACTATACTGCTTTTCATTACTTATCAGAAGGGCACGAGGCAGTTATTTGTAGCAACAAAGTGAGTGTTATCTCCACCTGGGGTGGAAGGGGCCTCGCTACCAACATCAGTACCATAGGTAGAGGACATAGGCAAGAGGCCAATGCAGAATGAGGGGCCTTCAGGTGAGCGAGACTTTATTCTTGTTCAAGATGATGATACAGACATGGGCCCGCAAAGTGCACATCTTAGAGAGATCATCGAGGAGAAGCAAACAGAGATCAAAGCCTTGTCCCTTGAATTGGAGAGGGCTAAGTGGACTATGAAATACTTGGAGCAAAGGAACAAGCAGCTTGAATATTATCAAGCAATCATGGAGTTGCAAAACATCCACGAGAATCGCCAAGCTGCCCAAAGGCGGAGGATCGAATTCACTTCATTGGAGCAAGAGATTAATGATGATTGGGAGACTTGGCTCGAGAGAATCAACATCCACCTGGAAAAACTGCTGGAAAAGGTCAATAGGGACAAAGCATTTTTGAGACACATGGTTTTCCATTACAGGGCGCAAAATATGACTTCCAAGGCACGAATAAGGAATCTAAAGGCAAAATTAAAGAAGGCGATACGGAAGCAAAAGAGGCAAAAGGAGGATGATCATCTTTAGATATTGGCTGAAGCCTCTTTAGCCCAACATGAAACTTGATAGATAAGGTCCAGCCAAAATTTTAAGAAATTTGGAGCAATTTTTGCATTTTTGAAAATTTTTGCACTGAAAAGCAGGTTTTGTCTCCCTATGCGCAGCGCCACGTGGCGCTCGCTTTTGCTAGAGGGCTCTAAATTTCAAAAAAATTATATTTTTGGATTTGAAATGAAAAATTATGATTGTTGGTGCATGGACAAGAAATTTGGGCAAGTTTTGAGTCCTCAAAGGGTCAAAAACACTCAAAAAATGACCTCTCTGCCCCTATTTCGACACATAGGAAGCAGTCCTGGGAGATTTGATTTTTGGAGGAGCGAATGGACACCAAATTGAAACATTCCACTTGGGTTAGAAAGTCGGTAGGAAGGTCTTTCCAACGCACTATCATGAGCTCAATTTGGACTTTGGGAAGGGCCTCAGATTCGGCTCCAAAGTGGCACGACGCATAGAGAATCAGGCACGACACATAGAGGATTTTTGGCTTATTTTTCACTGTACAGCTCAGAAATTCGCCTAGTTTTGACTAGTTTTGTCTTTTGATGTAATTATTGATCCACCATGATGTATTTTGCTAAATATAATGCAAAATTGGCACATTTTTACATGTTCTATAGGATTCATTCACTAAAAAGTTGAAATTAGATGAATGAATCGGTTTCCTACCTTATAGAGGCAAGTTGTTTGATTGCCTAGATTTCAGTGCTTTGTTTATAATTGGTTGAAACAGCTCCTAGAATGATGAGATCAACCCCTAGAGGCATGGTAATGAGTTAGGATGGTCTATATCATGTATCTTCTGAGTCATTTTCAGGGTTGGACACTTGGGATTGCTTGGCACATCATTGTACATTTTGTCTCTGCATTTTTGGCTAAGGAAAGACCAGGGTTTTGCAGCACTTGTAGGGATCCATGTGGCTCTGTGTTTTGATGGTATTTTTCTCTATGTAATTGTAAGTTCATTTATGTTTATGTGTATCATTTTCCCTTCTCTTTGCTTCTGAAATTAAACAAATGATTGATTAAGGTAGAATTCACTGGACTGTTGTGCTCTGCCTTGAAATTTGGTTTAATTTTCAATGTTTTCATCTGTTTGAGGTGGACCCTTGAGACTCTCTTGCCATCCTTGGCTCCTCACCAGTCTGATCCATCCATTCATTCAATCTAAGGCATCAAAACGATTGCCTTCCTTGCCCCAATAAGAACTCTACAAAAACTGTGCCTCATCCCCAGACCCAAATTTGCCTCTCCCATTTTCCAACTCAAAACCCCCAAAAACTCAAATTAAATCCTTGTACTTCATACCCAGCCTAAGATTAGTTGTTAAATCAGTCATCTCAAGCCCATATGACTATCTTTTGCTGAGATTAACCTAGAGAGAGCCCTCTCTTGTCCTCGTAGGGCTAGCTACGAGGCTGAGCGTGGTTTGATGTGGACCTAGAATCTTACCTTTTCAGCCTGAGGTAAATCTAGGCTCTAATGGTTTCTAAGGCATACAATTGGGTATTATAAACTTCACCTTCTTCCTCCTCTTCCAACCATAAAGGTAAATCATGTTCTAGAGATGGCTCAGAAGGAGGGTATAAGACTAACTACTTGGACATATGCCCATTCTTGATGGTCATATTCGAAGCTCTACAGCTGATGTAAGCATCGACAGTGGCCAACCAAGGCCTCCCAAGGATGAGAGGGTAACCAGTAAGTCGAGCCTTAGGTTGGAGAACTATGAAATCTGCAGGGTACTCCCAACAGTTAATGTATACCATCACATCCTCCACAATCCCCTTAGGGGTCACTATGGAGTGGTCTGCAAGTTGCAGGACTATTGTGGTCTTTCTCAATGAACCTTGGAGGTTGAGCTGGAGCATGGTGTGCTTGGTCATCACATTAATGGCAGCCCTGAGATCGATCAAAGTGTGTGGGACAATGGTGCCATTGATGTGTGCATCTACTACAGGGCTTCCAGGGTCCAAATAATTTGGACAGATTACCTACCCCAGCATTAAGTTAGACAGTTGTCCGATGACATTAATGGTAGGGAAATCTCTTTTTCACCTCCTTGGATGCTTGCCACACTTCTCCTTAATCAACCTGTTGTAAATAGGTACATTCTTGATGACTTCGAGAAGTGGAATCTTGACACATAGGATTTTCAATTCTCCCAGAAGTTCAATCTCTTCTAGGGTAGGCTGGGGTGGTTGTGTTAATCTCTTAGGAAAGGGTGGATTTACTTTAAGCACTACAAGATAAAAGGTAATTGGTGAGGATCATGCCTATGATGGACCTTTAAGGTTCGTCACCAATGTCACATATGGTGACATTCTTTAAACAAGTGTTGTTGTAAGTGTATATAGTGATGGTCCTTTAAGGTTTGTCACCAAATCCATTTTCAATGACACTTTTGGTGAGGGTTGTTAAAGGGTCATCACTAATTTTATCATTGGTGGCACTTCTAGTGACGATATTTTATTGATTATCACCAATGATATTTTTGGTTACTTTTGGTGACGGTCAATAAATGTTCATCATCATTGATCATGCCAATGAGTTTTTTTATGACGCTTCATGCCTATGATGGACCTTTAAGGTCCATCACCAATCTCGCATATGGTGACAACCTTTAAAAAATCATTGTTGTAAGTGTATATAGTGTTGGTCCTTTAAGGTTTGTCACCAAAGCCATTTTCAATGACACTTTTGGTGAGGGTCATTAAAGGCCCGTCACTAATTCTCTCTTTGGTGACACTTTTGGTGAGGTTCGTTAAAGGCCCATCACTAATTCTCTTTTTTGTGACACTTCTAGTGACGATCTTTTGTTGACCATCGCTAATTCCCTTTTTGGTTACTTTTGGTGACAGTAAAAAAACGTTCATCATCATTGATCATTCCAATGAGTTTTTGATGACACTATGTACCTATATATTTTTTCAAAAGATAACAATTTATGACCATTGTTGTGGAGTATTTTTCTTTATGTGTCCAAGGTCATAGTGGTTATAATAGTCAGTAAGTTTGTTAAGAAGTAATTAGTGTGTATCATTTCCCTCAAGTCATAAGAATATAGTTTTCCTATGAGTCAACACATGATCCGTCTCTATTAGGTTTATTATCTAGCAAATTTACTTTAAATAAAGTTCTACTAGTGTGTAATAAATATATTATTTAATACATAATCAAGCTCTGTAAATTCTATTAACGAGAGAGACCTAGCACTCCTCAACACTGATGGCACACCTTAACATGCTTTTGAATGGTACACTAACATTCCTTGGCACCTCGCATGTCTTGGAACTTCTTTTTACCTAGAACATCTTCCCATGAGTAGGATGCCCAAGAACATGTTGGCATGCCCTAGCATAGCATAGCACCCCCTATCATGCGTTGGCATGCCCTAGAACACCTTGGCATAATATTGCATTGACAAACATTAGCACTTGGAACACATTGGCACTTGGCATGTATTGGAACATATTATTAGTGTGCCTAGCATTCTTCTTTTGAAAAAGATGATGTCTCAACTTAATAACCCTCTTATGTGTTCATTTCCTTGCATTTTAGCTTGGTTATTCCTTTTGTTGCCTTGAAACTCCTTGATGCATATTGGCATACTCTGGCACCATGCATATCCTAGCATGCATTAGCACCTGCAATGCCTTGGCACTATTTGGAACATGTTAGCACACCTCGGAACTACCTAACACACTCTAGCACTTATTGACATTCCCTGATATTCCCTAGCATGTCTTACCCATGCTTAGCATACCTTGTCACAACCTCCTTGACATGACAACTAGCACTCATTGACACTCCTTGACACACCCTCATATTCATCACTTCCGTGCATTTTTACCTAGTCCTCCCTTGCATTTTCCTAGTAACCCCTAACACTCCTTAGCATGCATTGGCACTCTCTAGCACACCTTAGCACTCTTCTATATGCTCTTCCACTTCATAGCATGCATCACACTTGTTATGCTCTTAACCTGCAAATGATACCCAAATATAGAATATGTGAAGAAAAGATACCCAGAACACAGAATATGCGATGAAAAGATACCCAAAACAGAGAATAGCAATGATTTTATTATTCAGAGAGTAATGTTCACTTACCTCTTTGAGGGGGTAACCTCCAATAGAGCAGAGATCGATTAAAAAATAAGACACGATGCTCCTCGCAGGGAGTTTCTATCCTTTATATATGAATCATACATGCAATACCACGGGCCAATACCGTGGTATTACTAATACCATCTATCTAATACTACGGCCCATTTGCAACTA
>APFE030064989.1:0-12859 GCA_000404065.3 Pinus taeda | reverse complement strand
TTTGAGGGGAAGAAATCCCTGCCAAAGCATGCAACGAAATAACTGGTTCGTCAGAGACATTGTCCTGTTGGTTGTCTTCCTCTAGTGGCTCATGTTCCTCCAGTGGTGGATCTTCTTCTGTGGAGCTGTAGTCAGTGGCATCAATTTGAAAAAATTTTGGCTCCTTGCATTTATGACCTGGGGAGTATTTTTCATCACAGTAGTAACATAGGCCTTGCTTTCTCCTTTCTGCCATTTCCGCTGGTGACACCTTTTGGACCTTAAGTGTTTGAGTCGTGTTGTGAGCCTGTGGAGGTCGACCTTTAGCGGAGAAATTTGGGCGACTGTATTTGGCTGCTAATGCACGTTCCACGTTACGAGCTACCTTGCAAGCCCACGTTTCATTGGCCATCGCTTGATCTTAATAGATTGTTGCTGCGGATCTGCTCGATCTTAATAGATCCGAATGACTGATTTCTTCTGCAGCTGCATTCCTTTGCACCAACGGATCTGGAATAGCTGATGTGTTATCCCCCTATAGAAAAGGGAACTATGGTCTTGAGGAGTGTCAGGTGCTACAGATCGCGATATACATAAGGGTCTGGTAGTAGTACTCGACCCAATGTTTCAGGGCTCTAACTAAGGAGGATCGACCGTACCCTTAGCCGTACAACCCGACTACCCTATCGTACGGGTGAGTAATCTCTCTGAGTGTTGTTCTCGGTGTACTGTAGCCACAAGACAACCGACGGTTTATCTATGGCAAGGTTTCAAAAGAGCATAGGGGGCTTCCGATATACCCAGAGGGTACGTGGAAGATAGTCCGTGCGCGGTTCTGTCTAATGCGCTACTACTCGAAGGGGTACCCACAGGGGTTATAAGGGAGTCCAACAGACGTGACCACCTCTTTTATTTCCTGTGTGCATTCCTCCCCAAATCCACAGATTTATGCGCTCAATGACAGATCCCGTGGTTTAAAGACGCCGGAACACGTCTCTAGCCAAAAAAAAAAATTGCTACAAAATGGAGATCCCACCGGCCCTAGAAAGTGCTCTGATACCACTTGTTATGCTCTTAAACTACAAATGATACCCAAATATAGAATATGCAAAGAAAAGATACCCAAAACACAGAATATGCGAAGAAAAGATACGCAGAACACAGAATAGCAATGATTTTATTATTCAGAGAGTAATGTTCACTTGCCTCTTCGAGGGGGCAACCTCCAAAAGAGCAGAGCTTGATTACAAAATAAGACACGATGCTCCTCACAGGGAGTTTCTATCCTTTATATATGACTCATACATGTAATACCACGGGCCAATACCGTGGTATTACTAATACCATCTATCTAATACTACGGCCCATTTGCAACTAACTATGGTTCCGTTATTAATTGTGTGATTAACCACTTACAATTATTAATATGGGCTTTAATGACTCTTGACTATGACGTGGTCCCATTACATAGATAAGGGGGTTAGGGTGGGACCCTAACAACACTCCCTAACACACATTGGCACTTGGCAAGTCTTAGTATGTTTGGCAAGCATTGAGATGACTTGGTATGCTTTGGCATGGTTTAATATTAAAGTTATTTGAGATCAATTATTGGAAACTAGATGAGAAGAAACAGAGGAAAATTTGGCACTTAGAATGCATTGACACTTGGCACTTGGCACCTAGTGTTGGTGTTCCTCGCCTGCACCTCATGGAAAAGGTAAATTTATGAATTATTAACACTATTATGTGCTCATTTCCTTGTATTTTAACTTGTTCCTCCCTTTTTTGCCTTAACGGTCCTTGGCATGGATTGTCACACCATTGTACATCCTGGCATACCTTAGCACTTGGCACATCTTATCTTGTTTGACATGTCTTCATACTATTTGGAACATGTTAGCATGCCCTAGCAGTCCCTAACACACATTGGCAGTCATGACCTCACACCTAGCATTGCATTTTTCCATGACTTGGGAACCTTACATTCACTAGAATACCTTGGCACTCCCTAGTTATCATGCCCTCTGTTATCCTCCACAATGTCCCAGGCTAATGAGGAGATCAATGGACGTAACCACAAATCAAGCTTTTAGTTTGGTAGCTAGCCCTGCCAAACAAGAGACGACTCTCTTTATGAAATCACAACCAAGAGATGACTGGAATTTAAAGGATTTTAGGCTAGATAGCTAAGCTCAAGTGTCTTTTGGAAAATTTAGGTTTTTGTCGCTAGATAAGGGAGAAAAACTAGGTAGCTAGGTTAAAGGATCAAAGGGTTACAACAATAAAGATATAAAGGAGAAAGGTAGCATTACTTTTGTGATGGATATTAGTGTTTGTTGGTGTAGTGTAGTGTTTAGAAGAAGCAAAAGGTCTTAATGAGCATGAAACATGAATTCATTAAGCAAGAAAGAAAGTAACACATAATGATTTTTTCGTCAAAACAGAGCTTTATGCAAAGAATTTTGTTTATAAACTGTAAGGAAAACCATTGAAGAATTGATGAATGGAAAGATAATATGAATATATTTCATATAAATCTATAACAGAGACAAATAACATCACAAACTTACTGCACATGAATTCCTAGATAATAGTTGCAAACTGTGTCCTTTGATTTCCAGAAAATGTCCGAGTACAATCTACAATAGTTCTCTCGTTTGAAATTCAACCCGTTCTATCACTGAGAAACTGATACATAAATACCAAAACAACATCTCCTCACTCTCAGGGGTCGAACCCCTGACTCTAGGAACGGCTCCATGAGGTATTCTAACAAAACGCTAATGTCTAGGGAAGTTAAAAACAACTTCTACAATTAACTTTGACTCCAACCTCTCTCATAAATGAGGTCAAATTTACATCAAAATAGATTACAAAGACTAACCACCCATTATTTACATTTACCTTTACCCCTCACATTTATCTACTTCACCCTTTTGACTTTTACCAAAGTCAAACTAGGAATTACAAAAAATTACACTGTGAAAATGTTACAAAAATCACAAAAATTTCTAAGTGTGCAACGATCTGTTGGAGGCCATTTTTGAGTGCCTTTATGAATTCAAAATCTAGATACTAATCCTTTTATGGAAGTATGGGAGATTTTATATGTCTTTGGAGTATTTTTGCACTCAAAATGACCCATTTTTGGCTGAGTTATGGCCATTCTCCCAAGGTGTCTCTAGTTGTGCAACAAAATGGAAAAAGTAGGGCAAAAAGCTGATTTTTGGCCTCTTTTTTGCAAATTTCTCAAAAACTTAGCTCCAAAACAAGAAAGTGGGAAAATGGGTTTTGAGAGAGGGTCATAATATTTCCCAAAATACTAATTTTCCATCATTTGGATCCCTGAGGAAGAAACGCAACATGAGCTCGTTGCACTCCTAGACAGAAAATTGCCAAAAAATTGCAAGTCTGCACCAAATACAAAATTTTATCCAAATCCTACCAAAATTTGTCTAGGTCTTCTTGATGAGGTATGTTATTAAATCATTGATAGATCAGCAAGAAAATCTAACTTACCCTTTGTGATGCAGGTAAATTCTAAGTGCGGACACAAACAATTCCTCTAGCCCGCGAGAGTGGATCTAGCCACAAAAAGACAATCTATGGAAGATTTCCTTAAGCTAGAATGAATTAAGAGGGCCTACCTCTTAGAACGCTATTCTGCTTGGTGATGATCCTACTTCCTCACTCCAACTATATTTCATTTCCTTCCTTCGAACACCTAAAACAAGCAAACAACATGAAACAACAAACGTAATAGCATACAATATTGTATTCAACCTACTTAATAGGTCAAGGAACATTAAGACATAAAGATGTAAAATGAAACTTCATGTAGGAAATCAATCAATAGTTTCATTTATATAAATAAGAAAAGAGATTACAATCGGTGCCTTGATGTTGCTGGTCTCCTCTAAAGTATCCAGGTTACCACACTTCTGCTAGCACTTCATGGACAACCCCAACAATAGAGGTTTTAAGGCCTCTTTCCCTCTAGTCTCAAATCACACCAAAGCACACTATTCTCCCTCAAAAATACACTAGAAAACTTCAGACTATAGATGTCTTGCTGATTATTCTAACTCTAAACTAAAAACTAGCTTTTCCTTGGGAAAAAGAGAGGTTTATATAGCTTGGATGGATGGGAGATGGTTCCTATTCTCATGGGATAAGGCCTTATCTCTTGGATTAGTTCTATCCTAATAGGGGAAAGGAGACCAAACTGACCTCCTCAACTCCATCTATCCTAACCATTTACCAGACTTTTGTTATGAAGCTTCTAGAGCTAGAAGCTTTTGCTCCATATTTAAAAAACTTTCCAAAAGAAGATCGATGCGACTAAGAAAGGGCTCAGTCGATTCAATCAGCGCTAGGGATAGTTTTAATCCCTACATATCAGTGTGAAGAAGACATAGTTCATTAGTGCCTGTCCTTTCAACTGGGGTAAACAGAAGCTTTTTGGGAAATGATGCAAAAGGGAATTGTTCTGCTCATGAAGAGGGACACAATGGGAGTTTCTTCATGATGGGAAAGCATGTAGGGTTCACTATAGATGTCCTCCAGGATCATGGAATGGGGAGTACAAGGAAAATGACAAAATGTTGTATTACATATGCCCTCTAAAGCGTGAAGGCCGAACTAGAGTGAGGAATGAAATTATTTACAAGTGCATGAGGGGAATCAGAGTCCGTCGTCGGAGAATCCTGCAAGCAAGCATAGATACATATACATCACTAAACACTTTGAATAATAACACATGAATCATGGCATGGATGTAGCCATCCAAAGAATTATCATGTAGATGGATCCGAGGCATGGGCACAACCATCCAAGAGAAAGGATCATAACGGAACCAAGGTATGGTCGCATCCATCCAATAATGAGAAGGATCACATATAACAACTCATGGTATGGTCACAGCCATCAATCTGAAAGAGACATGTATATCAACATGACCATGTCACATCGCCTCGCAACCTAGACTTGTATAATCTTATCCCAGGGTCTTGCACTTCAAATGACCAATCAAAGTACAAATTCTAACATGTCAATAGATGTATTGAAGTTGAACATGCTAGAAAATCTCTTGATTACCGGTCAATGATGAAAACCGTTAACAAGCACAAGAGAAGCCACCAATAATGACATTGACTCTCAAGGTACTAGAAACACAGTTCACAGAATCTGAATAAAGGAACTGATGTCGAACACCCGTGAAATCACCCGATCGAAAGCCAATTATGTGAAATTGCCACTGAGTGTGAAGAACTTTCCATTAGGGCATGTAAGCTCTAAGGTACTGGAAGGGAGTCACCTGGATAATGAGCTAAAGTCGATAGGAAGTGACCATGTCAAAGGAGGTCCATGATGTATCCCACATCATCGACATGATACAAAGGGATGCAAATGGTTTCAGATGATACAGGGAATCAGGAGTAAGCATAACTATAGAGGGACTAACTCTTGAACATATTGGCGGCCCAATTCCGGATTTTGGCAGCTTTTGGACCCATGTGATCATTGTTCATGATGACGTGGCAGAGATCAAATGGAAGGAAAAGTGCACGGCCCAACCCAGTAAAGTCAATGATGAAGTGAGGATATCCCAACCCGACATGAAACAGAGAGTGTCATTTTCAAGAGTGAGCTGCTGACACGACTAATAGGATTTCCAATTTCCCCCACCATTTCTGGAAGGTACCCCAATTATTTTTGATTGCAAGCTTGAAGGGATAACATGTGCTTGCACTGTAAGTTCATCCTTCGGATGGATCCGACCTAGTAAGTTGAATGAGCCCTATGAAGGAGAAGCTCATGTTCATCATGGTGATGAATCCAATGTCTTTTAATTCTTTAACAAGTTCAACAAAGGTGTAACTCAGTATCTTTTTCATGTTTAGAGAGGTTGAAAAAGACATGGAAAAGAAAACTCCACATGGTCCCTTTTCATACATTTGTGCCTCTCAAGCCCAAAAAGGAAGAAAACGATATTTGAGAGAACCGCTTGACCATTTCAGTCAAGGAGTAACGTTTTCATAAATATTTTATCCCAACCTGAAAAAAGGGGGTAAATGTATACTCGGTAAATGACATTTTACATCCTTTAACTAGTTCAAAATTACAAGATCTAGGCAATATTTTCATGTTTAAAAGATCAGAAAAGAGCTAAAAGCAAACCCCGCATTTTTATTCTCTTTAACGAATCAAAAAAGGAAAAAAATACTCTACAATATTTTCATGTTTTATGAGTCAGAAAAGAGCTTAAAGGTGACTCATCCTCGAGAAACAAGTGGTATAAAGGGTAGAAACTAGTTTTGACAACGGAGGAATTGCTCAAAACATGTAATGCTTAAGAGGTTGGCTAATAAAACCACTCATTATTGCGGTTCCTCAGGAAAGGAAAAAACAACTAAGTAAAAGCATATGATTGACCAAAGAGATGGTGGCGATGGAATGAAACAAATAAGGCTCATCTAGCAAAAATCATTTGATAAAAAGAGAAATCGCGAGATGTAAATCAGGCATGAGTTCATTTTTTCACAAGCTTGAACGATGGAGAACTCTACTTGGATTCGGTTTCATGTTTACACAAGCTTGAAATGAAAAACTATGCTTGAGATAACTTTGCATGGCCCTAGAAAAATGACTCAAATGAGGTACATGCCCCCTAAGCTTCATTTCATTCAACTAGGTGAATGGAATGAAGGCTCATTTTTGAGATCTAGAAAAGACTCAACTGGGATCTTACGAGATCTTAATCAAAGAGTCGATTTGGACTAGGGATTTGTTTAATTTTTTAATGAGGTTGACATAGTAAAATAAATATCCTCAAAATTGGTTTCATTTTTTAACGAGGTTAACACAAGACTAGGAACTATCCTCATTACAGTTGTTCATGAACCATATGAGAACATGGCTCCCAAGAGGTCTTCACTAGACGAAAAAACCACGCTCTAGGAAGAATACATGTCAATTGGTACCATAGACAAATCAGGTTCCAATGCCCCCAGTACATAACGTACTATACCATATGTGTGATGATCAATAGATGTAGAGATGGAACGGGTAGCCACATAATTGATCTATGGCGGGGAAGGTACTTCTTGAAAACAAGAGGCAATAGGGGATGATGATTACAAAGGAGGCGCCTGGTGACCAATGAAGGACAATTTATCAATGGTCAATATTCTCCCTTCATGCGGAAAACAAACCGCAGAGAAAAGTGAAGAAATAAGGGCTCCCATGACATAAACATATTCTCGTCCAAGGAGAAGATTGAAATCTAAGGGACCTTGGACTACCATCATGTCTACATATACGGTCTTTCCTCCCAAAGTAATAGGGGACTTTGGAAGGACCCCCAAGGGTTGACTGGTTCCTCTGTTGAAAGCCAACAGACTCTGGGTGGCAGGTAGAAGTTGTGGGGAACCCAAATCTTGCCAAGTAGTAGAAGACATGATGCTAACAGATGCACCTTTATCTAATATAGTTCCATGTACTACCATATTATAGGCTTCTACTATGATCTGGAAAGGCGCATAATATGGGAGGCAGAAAGTAGTCAATTGACTCTAACCAAAAGAAATGACAAAACTACTTGGTGGGGGTATCATATGATTGCCCCCATGCTCTGCATGAATAGAATAAAGACTCTCCTAAACAACTGGGATGGGAGGGTCACTCTTTGATTCATGAGAATCTAAGGAGACAAGAAGAACATGAGAAGTATGGTCACCACTCTCTTCGAGAACAGTGTGAACAACTGAAGGTGGAGCCAAGTCGACACTCTTTTCGACCAATGCTTGGTTGGGAATAGATGCAAGAGAGTCATGCTTAGGAAGAGGAGGATGGGTAAGAGATGAATCTGATTTAATCTCTTTACCAACAAGGATAGGGTTAGAAGAAAGCCTATGATAACCATCGGGAAGTTGGGGTTGAGGAACTGTAAGGTTTTCCAAAACTTTGGAAGCTTTATGCATAAGAGGACAAAGGTGAAGAAGATTTTGTCCTTCACATAACCTATAGGGGAATATAATCTTTCCCTTCTTCTTACCATCATTAGTTGAAGGTGTAGCATCTACATGATCTCCAGAGGCCGATGGGGATGGTCGATTCAGGTTTTGAGACCACACCTCTAAGACTTTGGGAATGCCAAGAAAATCCCAGGGGAGATGGTCACCCTTACACAACTTGCAAGGGAATTTTACCTTCCATGGCAGTTCATAAGGTTTTTCTTTAGGAGGTGCATTTGGAGTAATATCCGCACGGTTGGCCTCTCACTTATTAGACTTCTTCATCATCTTCTTCTTCTTATTAGCCTCCTAGTTACTAGATTTCAAACTTTCACCATGCGAAGTAGAAGAGGAAGATGAAGAAATAGGGGAAGAAGGTGAGAGGTTAGCCTTAGAATCAATGTGATCTAGTTCAAATGAAGGAGAATACTGGACAAGAGTTGGGACACTCGGGACCACCAAGGTCAAAAATAACTAGATAGGTAAACCAATGGTTAACCCAAAGAGGGACAATGTTGCCATATAATTAGCACCGGTGTTTCCAAAAGAAGGAAAAGGACTAGGATTCCCATTCGAGGGGTATCCTTAACCAATAGACTCTAGAAATGTTGCCATTGGAATTGACCCTCAAGAATCACTAAGGAAGATAACTTTAACGAGGAATATTTCATGGGTAGTTAATTTTATGAAACTGAAACAAAACTTTGCCTTTTCATGTTTTAAGAGTCGAGAAAAGGACCAAAGGTAACTCTAGTCACTTTCAAGTTTAACAAGCTCGAAAGGACAAGTGCTCAATGATATTTTAAATTTAAAGAGTCAAAAAGACCAAAATGACTACTTTGGATGATCTAGGAAAAAGGATTACCAGGTAACCGTGAACTGCAGAATACCTCCCAGTGAACCAAGAAGTAAGGGCAGGCAATCTCCCCGAATGTTTTGTTTGGTGTATCACATTTACAATGGAACAAACTCAGCTTCCTATGGATAAATTATTCTAGCCTAGTGTGGTCTCCCTTTATATACTCGATGGTAATGGGAGCACAAGTCTATACTAGAGTTGTCTAGTGCCGAAGCGAATGATAGCCGCTAGGTTTAAAGACGCCAGAACACGTATCTAGCTTAGATCTCTAAATGTGAGCATTAAGTTTCAATGTTTACTTGGGTTAATTCAATAAATTTTAACAGTTGATCTTGAATTAGGTTTCAATTTCAAGGCATTACCGTTGTCATCTGAAAACTCCTATATGCAGTTGTATGAGAAAAGAAATCTTTCTTCGATGAAAGTTAACACTAACTGAGGGATAGAGAGCACACAATCAATGCAACAATCAAAGAATGAAATATTTCACTAATATATGTCGTAAATGCACTTAATCTTCCCTTAACAACAAAATAAGTTTCATTTCATTTCCAATTATTATGATGATGCAGTTATAGCTTATGAATGATGATAATAATGCAATATTTTCACTTAAGTAAACTAGAATGATGTTCTACTTTTCATCAAATGCAAAATTAATCTTTCACATAAAGCACTTTAATGAAAATTTTCACAATTCGAAACAAGCAAGCATCGATCAAAACCAAAGCATGATAAATGAAACTAAAAGCAACTTATTCCCTAAATCAAACAAGCCAAACACATAAATGATTCAATCGACAAACCAATCAATGTAATCTATACTCGGAATGAGAAAAGAGACACTCGAAATAAGAGAATAAACGAGACTTTTTCACTCATTCAATTGAAACTAAAGCAATGAAGATGTTGCAACTGAAAGATGGATTATATGAAGCAGCAAATCAGAAACTTGACATAATGAGTAAACAAACAAATGAACGGTAATTGACCTAGGTGCCCTAGGGTCATAGAAGTCATCCAACAAACTCAAAAAACCAAGAAATGAAACTTCAAGCCAATCAATCAACCAAAACCAGAAAACAAAGCATCCTATTCACTTCTGTGCGGAAGAAGAGAGTTTGAGGATCAAGACACACTAGTACTGGAATGGGAGAAATTCTGATTTTTTCTTAACTTAAAGACTGACATGACTGCCTAACTAACAACTGGCACCAAAAGGGGGTTGGCGTGACCATTTTTTAGAAACTGGCACTAATCGGTGCGACTGTCAGAAAAATAAATGCACTGACCGAGGATTCAAGGAAAAAGAGAAAAATATTCAAAGGCTAAGGCCAGAATTTCCACTGTAGATTTTAGGCTCAGAGTAGTAAAATAGGAAAAACAGACAGGACTAAAGGGAAATGGTGATACTAGAAAAGTTCACACAAAACCATGAAATTACAAACAAGAAAACAAAAGGATTGGTTCCCCAGCAGAGTCGCCAATTTGTGACACAGGTAAATTCTAAGTGCGAACACAAACAAGTCCTCTAGCTCGAGAGAGCGGTTCTAGTCACAATAAGACAAACTATGGAATATTTCCTTCATCTAGATTAAATTAAGAGGGCCTACCTCTTAGAACACTATTCTGCTTGGTGATGATCCTGCTTCCTCGCTTCAGCTATCTTTCGTTTCCTTCCTTTGAACACCTGAAACAATCAAACAATAGAAAACAACAAATGTAGTAGCATAAAATATTGTATTTAGCCTACCTAATAGGTCAAGGAACATTAAGCCATAAATATGTAAAATGCAACTTCATTTAGGAAATAAATCGATAGTTCCATTTATCTAAATCAAAAAGAGATTACAACTGGTGCCTTGATGTTGTTGGTCTCCTCTAACATATTCAGGTTCCCACACTTCTTCTAGAACTTCATGGACAACCCAACAATATAGGTTTTAAGGCCTCTTTCCCTCTAGTCTCAAATCACACCAAAGCACACTATTCTCCGCTAAAGATACACTAGAAAACTTCAAACTATAGATGTCTTGTTGATTCTTCTAACTCTAAACTAAAAACTAGATTTTGCTTAGGAAAAAGAGAGCCTTATATAGCTTGGATGGATGGGAGATGGTTCCTCTTATTATGGGATAAGGCCTTATCTCTTGGATTAGTTCCATCTTAATAGGGGAAAGGAGCCCAAACTGACCTCCTTGACTCCATCCAGCCTAACCATTTACCAGACTTCCGTTACGAAGCTTCTAGAGTTGGAAACTTAGGCTCCATATTTAAAAAACTTTCCAAAAGAGGATTGATGCAAATAAGAAAGGGCTTGGTCAATCTAATCAGCACTAGGGATAGTTTTAATCCATGTATATCAACACAAGGAGGACATAGGTCATTAGCATCGATATTGTAAATTGGGGTAAACACAAGATTTTTGGGAAATGATGCAAAAGGGAATTGTTCTACTCATCAAGAGGGACACAATGGAAGTTTCTTCATGATGGGAAAGCATGTAGGGTTCACTATAGAGGTCCTCCAAGATCATGGAATAGGGAGTATAGGGATAGTGACAAAATTTTTTGTAACACCCTTCTCCTCTTGGCTGATTAGGGTTTCCTTGATTTTTTCGTTCAACTACTTGATTTGACCTTGTCAACCTGATTCCTTGCGTAATAATGGATGGCCATTTTATTTTACAACTTGTTATCCCTCTTAGCCTTGTCAAGGAGCTTCTCAAGGTGGAACTTGACTTTGTCAAGCCAAAACTCCCTTTTCTAATTTATTTCCATGGCAATCCTCTCTTCAAAGGTCAATTCATCCACTGGTGGATTTTGTTCTCTTTCCCTCTGAAGTGCCTTCCTAAGACCCTGCTGTGCTCTACAAACAACCCCCCCATTTCAAGTTATTTTTATTCATAAAACATTAAAATGTGAAATGGGTCCCTTTAAAATAAAATTGATATCAAAACTTTTACTTAACAAAAGGTCTGATAATCAAATGAACGCTTTATAAAAACCCTTTTTAAAGCAATATCCATTTAAAAGAAATAAAGTAAATTTCGGTCATTGCGATAAAGCGATCGCAAGATCGCATATCGCAATGACATGAGGCACATATAAAATGGCACAAGGCTTTCCACCGATGCGATATCGCATTCAGCAATCGGCGATTGGCGATATCCAATGCACTACCAAAAGCGCCCCATATCAATACCCCCGATGCGATAAGCTATTGGCGATCGGCGATCGGCGGGTCCCCTTTGTTTGAGTCACATTGTACATATGCCTTTCGCCGATGTGATATCGCAATCGGCGATCGGCGATACTCGATGCAATTGTTAAGGCGGACTTATTATAATCCCCGATGCGATGCGATAAGGCACGGTTTTCAATAGAAAGCCGTTAAAGTGATTAGAAAGCTCAATTTACTCATATTTAAGGCATAATCTCTCCCTCTCGGCCGCCAATACGTCCATTACATGCTTAAAGAGATCTCTTGACCAAATAATGATATAATGGGCATTCATAAGGTGGCAGGTTCTATACGGCCATTTAATGGATTCAAGTCGTAAAATCTTTCTATGGATTATCTCCGCGCCCGTTTTAAAAAGCTGAATATATCGCTGCGCATCTATTCATTTGCTATCAATTGCTAGTTTTATTGCTATCTCTGTGTTACGCCAAATTGCCTCTCTGTGTAGAATTCAGTCAATAGACAGGAGTTCAGGCATGATGGGTAAGAAGTCTAAGAAGACTGCAGGTGCTTCCAATCCACCAGTCGCAGGACAAACCGCTACAAATAGCAAGAAAGGCCTAATATCTGATACAACATGCATAGGCCTCGCCAGAGTGACTTGGCAAGGAACTTATGACTTAATTGAGGCCGAGAAACCGAAGCAGACAGTAGCAGAAGCTACCGCAGATTCATTAAAGAAATTGGACTGCACTCTCAAGGATTTGGCTGATTCTTTCCTTCACAGGATAGCAGCCAGGGAGAAAATTCTCCCATATAC
>APFE030064988.1:53876-73197 GCA_000404065.3 Pinus taeda | reverse complement strand
TTAGTTGTAAATGGGCGGTAGTATTAAATAAAGGTTAAATGGGCGGTAGTATTAGATAGATGCTATTAATAAAACCCATGGTATTGGCCCGTGGTATTGCATGTATGAGTCATATATAAAGGATAGAGACTCCTGCGAGGAGTATCGTGTCTTGTTTTGTAATCGAGCTCTGCTCTATTGGAGGTTGCCCCCTCGAAGAGGCCTGTGAACATTTCTCTCTGAGTAATAAAATCTTTGCTATTTTGTGTTCTGGGTATATTTTCTTAACATATTCTGTGTTCTCGGTATTTTTCCGCGCATATTCTCGGTTCGGTATTGCTTTGCAGGTTAAGAAGCATAACAATGGACATGTTGGAATATCACGACAGGGTCAGTAAGCAAGAACATGACGTAGTTATGGCCAAGATGGAGAAAATCCATTAATTTCAATGCCACGTCTGCTAATGAATTGTGGTTGTTTGGCGTGGCTAGAATCTGCTGACAAAGAAGCTCAAAAGGTTGGAAGCATGGCTTGCCCACTTTGAGCAACATGTCAACTTTCTATACCATCCACATCCTCCTCCAGGAACGGGGTCTAACAGTCTTGCTTCAATCACTGTTGATGATTGATTATGGTAACAGGTGTTTTTATAGTTCCTTTTTTTTTTTGGTATGTAAGGCCTATATTGTTGTGGATCTCTGAGTTGGGTAATTTTTTTTTTTTTTTTTGTGGCATGGTAATAGAATTGGTCAACAAGCATGGTAGGCCACATGCATTTTGACATACTTGTATATGACTTTGAAGTAATGAAAAAAAATTGTTAATGCTAAAGCCAAAAGAAAAAAGAAACTAAAACCAAAGGAAAACTAGAAACTAAACAAATAAATAAATGAGATATTCATTAAAAATAAAAATAGAATGTAGATGATGGTATGATGAATAAACAAGATAAATAAAGGTAATATGTTGAAGTGGAAAAATAACAAAGGAAGAAGAGCCAAGAAATAAATGTTCTTGCAAAAGTGGATGAGAAAAAGAAAATAATTGAAGTAAAAAACATAGGTTGGCATTAACACTGAAAAGAAAAAAAAAATTAACATAATGGAGGCAATGATAAGGCATAGGATCAACATCCAATGGAAGAGGTGCATACTTGTTAGAGTTTTACTAGTTATTTTCCTCCAAGAATGGTAAAATCATAGAAGCACTAATTCCTACACTAATGCATGAAGTCGCCAACATATAAATGTTTTCATTTTATAGACAAAGAAACAAAGTTGTAAGACAAATTCATATGCACAAAAATATTAGTATTGACAAATAATCAATTCTTAGAGGTCCATTAAGTTTGTCGTACTAGACACTAAAAACACAAGGCTTAGGTTTTTTTTATTTTTGCTAGACTCATACTTACACAAGCCAATATTCATGAAGAAATTGATATTGAAACAAAAATAAGCAATATGAGGAAAGTATTTAGTTAGTAAAAAATCAAGTTGAATATTACAAGTATATCCAATAGATCAACTCTAACTTTATTGATTATTCTTTCAAAAGTGAAAATGAATTGTGTATTAAGAACCACATTCAGTCCTAAAATGTTTCATTTAGATAGACATATCTATAATATGATAGTGTAAGAGATGACAAGCATATGTTGAAAAAATACATCTATAAATTCATTCATTCAATAAATACACTTTGAAAAAAATGCAATATGGTCTCATTTAATTGAAAGATTTAAAACATTTTTTCTTCACAAAAATTCAACATGAAATTATTGATAGTGAACAATGTGGCAAATGAATACTAATTTTGACAACAATTATCATCCCTCATATTAAAAAAAAAAAGATAAAATTGTTTATGCCAATGAGATGAAGTATTTGAAGTAGTGAAAAACCTAAGGATATCATTCAAATAAAAGTGTTGAACATTCATTCTCTTCCCTGTAATAATGAGAGAAGTATTAAACTCGCCTTAGAGATCCAACTAGAAACATCAATGCAATCAAGACTTTGTTTCCCAAGATCAAAAAAATTCAGAAAAATGATAACCCAAAATATCACTTCGAAAAACCACTTTGCTCAACGTAATATTACGGGTCAATCTTTTGAAGCTTGCATAATGGACGTTTGAAAACATAAGAGGAAAGAAGAACAATCATCCTCTAGCCAAGTGGATGGTACTTGTAGTCAAGTTAATTAAACTATTCGGTCTCCTCTTCTATTTTGTATAGATGAGATAGATGTATGGAGAAAAGGTTCTTCCTGGGATATTCTAAACTATTTTCAAAATCAATTGAAAAACCAGTGTTGACCTAATTTGGAGACTTATTTTGATGTTTTTTTTTTTATTATATGGGACCAGTCCTTTCCTTGCAGACTTATTTTGATGTTTTTTTTTTATTATATGGGACCAGTCCTTTCCTTGCAAATCCTAGAGTGTATGTAAAAATATATGTTTTTGATTTACACATTTTTCATTCACCGTAAATTACAAATCGTGATGTGAAATTATCAATGATTAATACCAACTTACATGCTTTACATTTTGTTTTGGATTTAAAATTATATTTATGAGCTATATTTCAATAACTAAATGCTAAATTTAATTATTGGGATTCACACTAACAATTAGTTCGAGGATCTCATCAATTCAAACTAAGAGAATGTTAAATTGGAACTTAGCGGGAAATTTTACTTAGTTTGATAATGAACATTTTTCATGTCAACAATTACCTCACTAAATTGAAGAGAATGCTATTGAATACTTAATATACATATCGACATTGTGATAATATTGTCCATTAATATTTTTCGGATTTGTCACATGAACTTTATGCACACATTTAATATCATATAACATAAATACTTTGAAATTTTACATTATTATGATATGTGACGGTGAGAAGGATAATGTAAGAACTATACTTTGAGGTTCCATTTGCAATATCACAATGGAGGGTGAATGAAGTATAGGCTTGGGAAATTGCATACTAGTGTATATGCATTGGTAGGTTTGGTGACCAATTTACAATGATTTGAGAGATGGTTACGTGATAGTGTCCTAATGCATAGGATAAGAGGACAAAATATGTTTGTTCAAGTAAGATATATAACCCCTAAAGTGTTACATAGTGGGCTCCCATAAAGGATGGCATGTCATGTCAATATGAGAAATTCTAGGTGTTATCTACAGCAAGGTATAAGTGATGATAACTGTATCAAAGTTACGTGAATCCCTAAATAAGGAGAGACATGATCCTTATTTCCTATAGGGTGTTATTTTAGATGGATAATAACGTAGGGTGTTATCTTAGATGGATAGTAACGTAGTCTCACTGTGGGCAGTCAATTATTCAAGTATGCTTGCCTCAGTGTAGGTGATAGTAGTTTATTTATGGTTTGGTGCTAAGGGCCCTATTGTGCTTTCATTTTGTACCATTTTAGATGGATAATAACGTAGGGTGTTATCTTAGATGGATAGTAACGTAGTCTCATCATGGGCAGTCAATTATTCAAGTATGCTTGCCTCGGTGTAGGTGATAGTAGTTTATTTATGGTTTGGTGCTAAGGGCCCTATTGTGCTTTCATTTTGTACGATTGAAGGTTTTGAGTTTGGGTTTCATTTAGGACATCTCATTTAAGCATGTCGCATGAGATATAAGAAGTTGATGACCATGCCTAGTAAACAAGGTCACTTCCATGTGGGATGACTAGGTTGGGCTTCTTGAGTGGTATAAGACACTGAAGTGGAAAATTGAATCCATATGCTTTGGTGACCTTGGTTACCAACTCATGGTGATTCGTGAGATTATTAGGATGTTGTACTAGCACATAGGATAGGAGGACCAAGCATGTCTTATCGAAAAAGAAAGAAGATTGAGGAGGTGCTACTTAAAATGAGATGCTAAATAGTTTAGTTTCAACTCAAGATGACGTGACTTGTAAATTTGATACATTGTGTGTTATATGTGGCAATGCAATAGAAGTGATAAGTGCATGAAGATATGTGAATGTCTCACTAGATGAAGAAGAGACATCATGCTCATTGACTATCACATGTCATCTTAGATGGATGATAGTATGGTCTCTTGTTGGGCAGTGTATGATTTGAATATGCTTGGCTTGGGAAAGGTTATAAGTTACCTATGGTTGGATAGTGATCACATAACATCACCTATTGTGAAACTTGCACATTGAGATTTTGCATGATTGATGGTACATGGTTGATTTCGCCCATAGGGGTGTCTATTTTGAAATAGAGATTCTAGAATTTTAATTTAATTATCAAAAATTATTATGTGACGGTAGTGATTTAACCTTCATGGAATATTCTAGAAGATTCTTAGTAGTATCCACAAATCAAATGTTGAGATTTATCTCCAAAGAAGATATGCCATTTTTTCCTTTTTAATTAATTTGATTACTTAAAAAAATGTCACATGAACAAAGACTATTGAGAGGTAATAATAATAATAATAATAATAATGAGGTCAATTTTTATAATTTTTTTATTTTTAGCAACTTGAAATGTATCTTGAAGGAAGTATTTTGGTGCTTATGGATTGATGCCTATCAACATTTACAAGCCATTTAATTTATATAATTATGTTAGTTATAAATATTAATTCATAATCATACAAATACTAGAAATTGCCCCTAAAGGTGCAATGGTACACCCAAGGAATAACAGATTTGGAACTCGATTATTTTGAAAAACCAACTCACTAAACATTAAGAACTCTTTTTTTTAATAAAGTAAATGTTATATAAATATCAATCTCCTTCAAAAGTCAACGACTTGTTCCCCAGGCCACACAATGAGTTTGGCCACTCTAATCTTTCTTTCCCAATTTCCGTCAAAATATTTGCCCACCCTATATTGTTCCAACATCCATTCACCAATTTCTTATCCTTCCAAATGCCACTCATATGTCCAAATTTTCATAACACTGAACTAAAGCGCTTTGACTTTGAGGTCCGCTTCTATTTGGTCACTTTGCGTAATTTAAGTTGTGACTTGGATCGTGCAAAATACTAAAGCTAGGTTTCCCTTGAATTTAGCCTTAGTTTGAAATTTGTCCTTTCGGGAAGAAGGCTTTTAATTATTGTAAATGGAAGGCCTGGCTAGTGGGTTGGAACACGAAAGATTATTTTGGAGCCAATGAAAGACTTGTAACTTCATATTGTTAATTGGCTTGTTGGAATGCAATACTCTGTTAGAGTGTCTTCACCTCAATTTCGTGTAACTTATATTTTAAATATTAAAAAAGATTAAAATCTTAATTAGGTTTGTTTGGATATCGAAAATCAAGAGTTGTGACCTTTATTTTTCCTTTTATTTCCTATGTATATATAATTTTTTCCATTTATCATTTAAATATGTGTAACTTCTTAATGTTAATGGGTTCATTGGAATATACTATTTTGTTAAGAGTGTCTTCATCTCAATCTTGTGTAACTTGTATTTTAAATATAAAACTTTTAATCGACTTTTGTTGGACCTAAAAAACAAAGACTCATATGGTAATGCTTTATTAAAGGGTTGTTCTATGGAAAAAGCATGTGTATATGCATGTACATGTTTTGCTTTTCTTGGTTTTCCTTAGTATTTTTGGGTATTACTCATGATGTAATTTCCAAGATATGCAGTTAATTTTTTTGGATGTAATTTTCAAAATCCTCAATGTCATAACATAGTGATAGAAAAGGATTAGACATTACTAAAAAATTCTAATTTTTATGTTTCACCAAACTTCTTAATTGTTGTGCTTTTCCACGTGTTCAAAAAATGTTAAACTGAAAAAGATAGAATTAAGCCTTTACTATTGGTTAAATGTGCTAAACTAAACCTATTATAGGAATAACTTTTATTGATATTTATATTATTATTAATTAATAAATTCAAATACAAATTAACTTAGCTTTTAATTCTGCCTTCAAGATTATTTACTCTCTAATTTTACCTTAACAAGCATATTTATATTTAGTAAATTAATTAACAAATGGGTAACTTAAAGCTGGAAACTTACCATTAAAATTATATATTTTCCTAACAACCAATTACCTTTATTAATTTGACTATAAATGGATATTATTAAATAAATCATTTTTATTTTATTTATACAATTTTAATAACCGTATAAAATAAAAATAATATTTTTATTAATATAAGTTTAACCTAACCATAATAGTCCAAAGTAGTTGTCAATTAGACGTTATGTAGCCGTTGGAGTCTCTGCACAATCTATTTAACATGCTATGCCATATATGTTTCTTCAACTTGTCCTGACGATGAACCACACTGGTGACAAAAGTCTTTTTCATGTGATTTACGCTAAACCTCTTCTTATAAAAACTACACACCTTTTAAATAATATAAATATTAAAAAAAATAGTCCCACCCAATGCAAAAATAGTCCCACCCAATGCAAAATAACATAATAAGAATATCATTTTAATTTTACGATGAAAAAGTTACCTAAAGGTGAAGGATCTCTCCTTAAACATGATATTCACGCACACACTCAATTCATTTGAAATCTACCCTTCTACGGGGTAAGCAAAAAAGAAATGCCTACACGTATTCTCTGGAGTAGTTGTCATTGCTGGTTCAATTGGCTCTTGCTCATGACTGAATACATATTGGTTAGAAAATGTAATCTCTATTTGTATCAGTTGTTACATTTTATGTAAAGGTATTTGTTTCTATTTTATAGGAGTGGTTATATCTATATGTACATAATTTAGTGTGTGGTTAAGATATTCTTTCAACCAACTAATTATGTGTCCAAAATAATTGACACCACTTCAGACACCACTTCTCCACTTCTTCTGTATGTGTAATATTATAATTGATCATTGTGAATAGTTTTACACGATCAGAGACACCACTTCTTCTGTATGTGTAATATTATAATTGATCATTGTGAATAGTTTTACACGATCAAAGTTTATCTGGATATCAGAATCCGTGAGGGCCTGGTCCTTGACCCCTCCTGAGCCCAGAGAAATAATAGAGGATATTTTGTTTAATTTTTAGTTTGTCCATGTAGCAGTCTTCTTAGAATCTTTTGTGAACATTCTCTGCTCTCGCCACTACGGTTAACACAACTTGTTTTTTGGTGAACGCTGCCTGCATTAGATCGTTACAACAGGTCGTTATTGTAGGGCGGATCCGTTGGATTGTCGATCCGATGTATTGATCGATTATGAGTGTTATATGTGGAGAGCCACTGAAATCCAGCGAAGGAAAGTCGATCGAAAGTCAACGTTTTGAATCTGCGACAGGAGGCTGGATCCCTGAACAGAGCTCGATAACGTGGATCAAATCTCTGTGAATTGGTCGAAATTACCGGAAGTGAGATCTGCTGGAGGCGATTGGTGATCAACAGCGCGCATGCTTGTTGGATGTTGTGGAATTGCCAATTCGAGCCGATCGATAGTGGAGGTCGAGTCGACGGTGTGTAGGTTCAGATCACTGATACATGGAGGTCAACATGGATCATTTTGCGTGTGTGAGCATCGCCAGATTGGGGTTCAGATCGTTGGATCTAGGTGTGAAGGTTGTAGCAGGAGTCTGGTTCCTCGACGCCGACGTGGGTGTCATCGTGAAGATCGGAGGAGGCAGCCACTAATTGGATTGGTGTGCTGTTAATCAGACGAGGTAGTAAGAGTAGGTGCCTTTCTCCTACGTAATCTATTGGTTGAGAGGCGACAGGTAGAATAGCTGGGGTGAAGTCTCATGCTGCTATCGACTTGTGAATCGAGTGGACTACACGGAGGTTCGGCACTTGAGCCATCGTTCATGGTCAAGGTCATGTTGTAGAGAGTGAAGTTCTTGCTGGAGCCTGGGCGGAGGTGTATTGGAGCAGCCATGCTCCTATTGGTGCCCATCGTGGGGCCCGAGCTAGTTTTGTGAACTCTCCTTCCTCCGAGTTGCCCATCAATTTGGCCGTAGACGGAATCTGGGTCCCTTCTTGCATGTGGAGTATTGCTCGTTGGTCGATCGATTGTGCTAGTGGTGAGGTCACAAACTTAGAGTGCCTCCATGGATCATGTTGCGATTGAGGAGATCAAGCTATGTGAGCGGATCAGAGTGTGATCAAGGTTGAAATAGCATTGAAATTTGTGGATTGTGGAGCAGCATCGTGAATTGTTGCAGGTCGTGGTGCTGACACAAGCCTGTGTTCGGTGGATTTGTAGTCGAAGATGAAGTGAAAAATTTACTAGTTTGTTGTCGAATCGTTGGAGAACGTGTTGCAAGGAGAAGTCTTATAGCGTGAAGTGTCTCCCTGAGTGTGTGACCTGTGTGGTCGCTATGAAAGGAGTTGTCGTCGTGAAAGGAGTCATTTTCACATTCTGTTTGCGCTAGGAGTTATGAAACAATTCTCTGTGATACATTTTTGGAGAGCCCATTGAAGCAAGTTGTCCTTATTTTCTAATCATGGAATATCGACGTGATACTGGAGGACGTTGGTCACGATGACACCACGGAAGCATCACGAGTTATTTTGACAAAGTGGTGACTGCATTTGTTTGATCCAACCATGTTCAAACCATTTTGCGCGTTGTTGAAGGATCTTGGGTAGACGATAACCCTTTTAAGATTTCCTACTTTGTCATTATTATATTCTTTGTTTCTTCGGTTATCCCAAAATATATTCCTCAAGGTTGGTTTATTATTGTTGATTAATATTTTTATTTTGATTTTAGTCAAAACTTTACAAGAGGATATTACAAGAATTTATTATTGAAGAGAGAGACTCATTCTAGAGCCCAATAGGAGAAGGAATTTATTATTAAGGGGAGAAACTTATTCTAGAGCCCAATATGAGAGAGATCTGTATGTATGTAGGTTTCAACTTGGAGTTGACATGTATTTCTTTTAGAAAAATTTAAATAAAAAAAAAATTCAGATATAATAAAAAAACAAAAATGAATATTTGTTTAATTAAAAGTAAAAATCAATAATTTCCCTATTAGTAACCATACTAAAGAGAAGCAGTAAAAATATTTCACTCACTCTCAACCATAAATAAAATATATAATAAAAAAACAAAAATGAATATAAGTGTTTGATTTTTTTAATTAAAAGTATAATAAGACATCAATAATCTCACTCTAGTCTCCATGCTAAGGAGAATTAAAAACATCAATGACATCAATAATCTTACTCTTAGTCTCCATACTAAAGAGAAGTAAAAACATCAATTAAAAGTATAATAAACATCAATCATCTCACTCTCACTGTCAACCATTAAAAAAAAAAAAAATCAATGTCCATAATAAACAACATAATCTTATATAAGAAAATATTTTTTTTGTGGTAAGGAGTCTCACTATATTTTAGAAAAAAAAAATATCTCAAGAAATTTGATCTCTAAATCCATAGTTAAAATAAATCTATATTAATTTAAAACAATTTCGATATAGTCAACATTCTTATATATTTAACTTATCATATAAGAAAATTCTGCCTGATGGTGTATGTGGGAAACAACTTGAAATATCTACAAACAATACTTTGCATAAAAGATCGTCTTTGTATGTTCTATGCTGCGATAGAGTTATACATACCTACAGTAACAATAAAAAAAATGTTTTCTTGTATGTGATGGATAGGGAAGAAATAGCTTTATTAGCGCTTTTTGTGGAAGTAGGAAGCATATAAAAGCCGAGTAGTTGTTTCATAATTATGATATCAAAATGAGAGAGTTAATTGGGTCTTCTGTTCTACCGCCTGCATCACTCTTCTTGTTAAAAATAACTCTACGCGGCCACTACAAACACAGCTAAAATGTCGATCAATACGAAGTAAGTTCACTGACCTCCCAATGCATTGAATGTCGATCAATACGAAGTAAGTTTAAATTTATTGCGCTCACTGACCTCCAAATGCATTGAAGGATATATAATTTTACAGTGGTTCCAATTCACTGTATTGATTGACAGTATATAAGCTTCAATAACATTGGATTTTTA
This sequence comes from Pinus taeda, assembly GCA_000404065.3. Taxonomy (NCBI): domain Eukaryota; kingdom Viridiplantae; phylum Streptophyta; class Pinopsida; order Pinales; family Pinaceae; genus Pinus; species Pinus taeda. The sequence goes on along the minus strand of APFE030064988.1, from coordinate 63,228 downwards.
CGATTGCCAATGGGCATGCCCTTAACACACTAAGCCCATTTTTATTTGGGAAGATATGAATAAAATTTTAATTTTAATGATAAATGGACATCTTTAATGATAAATGGATTGTAGAATAAACATCTCAAGCTAAACCACACAAAAGTCTCTTAAATCTAACATGTTTTCTTCGCTTCTATCTCATTCTCGAATTTAGAAAATATGTTTCAGTCTAAGTAGATCTATGTAAAAACTCTTAAAAACAAAGGCTTATTTCACTGAAGTTAATATTGAGATCCATGCAAAGAAGGGAAAAAGAAATCTAAGGGCCGCACTCGTGATATCTAAGGTTTTTGGGATTTTGTATCAGTGGGTTCCCATATTTCTGGGGTTGAATGGATTGAAGTTTCGAACTTAGTGGCTAGGTTAGAAACGTTGATTAAAGTAAAAATCGATGTTTGCGTAGATTTTGAGCTGAGTAAACCTATAACAGCCTAGTAATCTCTCAATCCGTATTAAGCTACGTAAGCTTTAAAATTAAATTATCTCTGATATGTAATAATAACAAAACAATATAGTTTATCTTTCTATAATGGAATTCATTTTTTTAAATTTAAAAATTTTCTGAATAGATTTATTTTAATTATGGATTTACAGGAGGATCTTATTTTTCGATATAGAAATGTTTTATGGAATGTAAGAATTGAAAATCATTTTTGCTGGTTATATGAGACTAATTAATTATATATATAGGTTATATGTTTTATTTGGATTGCTTAGATTACAGAATTTAAATTTGTAATTCCATTAAGTTTCTGTCAGATTTTAAACAAAATTTATATAAAATATACATGAAGAAAAGATCAAATTGTAAAATAGTGAAACTCTTTTGAATGACTTATTTTAAAAGTAAGATTGTCTTAATGACATTGTCCATGATTTTATATTATTATTATATTTTAAAATATACGTCAATATTACTTAAAGTTACATATTCAATTTTATATTAAAAAATAAATGAGTTACATATGTGGCTGAATTATTTTACTTTTAAATACTTTTACTTTTAAGGTGTATATTCCCTTTCTATGTATGTATGTATGAAATTGATAGTAAAATATATTAATTACACGGATATCTAAATAATTTATTTAAGTGGTATGCTAAAGTAAATATGCATTACATAACATAAAATTGATATAAAATTAAGTTATTTAAAATGGATATTGAAATATTTTATTTATGACTCTAAGAGAGAAAATAAAATATTTTTACCAAATAACCTTTGCACTGGATTATAATATTAAAAACAAACTAAATGAACATAAAATTGATATAAAATTATGCTATTCAATATAGAAATTAAGAACCAAGCTAACATATATACATTACATAACATAAAACTGATATAAAATTATTATTATTTAATATAAATATTGAAATATTTTATTTATTGAAAGGAAACATTTCAGTACATATTTTTCCACCAAATTATAATATTATAATAACCATATATATTCATTTAGTAAATATTATATTTTTTAAAATTAATTTTATTTTTATTTTAAAAATACAAATTTCAACTTGAAGTTGAAACAGCATCGCGCCCTCGCACAGAACTGTCTCTCAACACAATAATGGGTTCATCTACATATCTCTCCAAAAATAAAACAACAGAATATTAGAACGTAGTTAAATTTACGTTGATTAAAATAATAACGGATGCCATTGATTTCACCCACTAGGATTTCCACATAAACCTCTTGACTCATTATGATATCCCACGAGAGTCTGAAATATGAAAAATGATAGTTTATTATGATTATCTTAGTTTTTAAAAAATGAAGTGAGGATATAATTTTCTACCAAATAAGATTTTAAAGAGAATTTTAATAAAAATTTGTTCGTTTATATGTATCATTTAAATTTTTTATTTTAAAAATTAGTAGAGTTAAAATGGATATAGGTTGGATTTATTACCAATATAGATTTATCTTAATCTAGTATCTATCAAGCATCGAGAGGGATCAAATCTCTCGATGTGCAAACATCTTTTTTGAGTGCAAAACTTGAGGAAAGATTTGCACCTTGAGAGATTTGATCCTTCTAAGTGCTTGATAGATGTGGGATTAAGATCGATATAGATTGGTTTCAATTGTGCACGGTCATACAAAATTTGTTGAACATAGAATTATTCTAATCATTTTAAATATGCTAAATATGTCAAGGATTAATTGTGCAATTGCAATTGAAGCATTACTCTTGTTATGGAAGAACATGCCAAACCAAAGACAACTTACTTAGATCATTGACCACCAAACAAAGTAAAGTTAATCTCATCAGATGATGTGATGGTGAAATTGGTCACTTCCATTACGTGCAGAAGTCCATGGTAACCAACAATGACAACCATGATGTTATGTGTCAGTGGCCAGCAAAGCACTGTCACATTTTGTAGCACATCTTTTCGACAATGTTGTTAAAGATCGTAAAGGTGGAAAACACATAGAATAGATTCAAACAATGAAATGGAATGAACTCTCGATATTTTTGTTACTAAGTAGTAGTTAAATAACATTACATAGGAGACATAAGCAATAAATGACAAGAGTGAAACTAAAGTAAACTAAACTAGCTGAAAGTGAACTAGAACACCTAGCTTGACATCTATGACACCAAGCAAAAGGAACTGGTGGTTGGAATCATTTTCTCCAACACTCCCTCTTAACTACAACCACAAAAAATTAAACTAAGATGCCTACTGGTCTGAGTCTTAGCTAGGCTTACAATTTTGACATCATCTCTTGCATTGGATTTCCTTTTTTTTTTTTTTTTTCTTCCAAATACAATATCCTCTAAATTGTTTCGGTTTTTTCTTTTTGTTATAGGCTTCAAATTTTATATTCTTTATTTGTTGGTGTATGTCTTCCAATGTTCCATTTTGTCTACGCATGTCCTTGACTTCTTCAAAAATTGGCTTGTATGTGGACTACTTTCATGTGTCATTTTCTATTGTGTGCTTTTTATCATCAATATTTTATTGCAACATAAGTCTATCAAAAAAAAAATTATCTCTTGAGGACTCTAATACATGAACATTTCATTAACATTTTCATCATCCATGTTATCTTGGATATCATGTCCCACAGATTTGTAGAAATCGCATAATAGAGTACGAACCATAGCTTCATAATTATGTATCATTGGATAGCTTTGTGGTGTGCTGCCCCACACTTGGCAAACTTTGCACCAAATCTCCCTACCTTGTGCAAGAAGATTCGCGTAAGTCTCCATATAGTCTGTCAGAAGCTTATATTCATTCTTGTGGTGAGTGTCTATCCAAATGATGGTACACCACACTTCCTCCCACTTCTATTTTCCTTTGGTCAAATCATGCAGTTGCAAAGTCAGTGCATCTAGATGCGACTGTACCTGAGCCATACCATTTCTTTCTCCACTTCTTGTTGACGAAGATTCAAGCTTTAAAGCAAGCTCTAATGCTTATGAATGTGCAAGCTATTTGATGTTGCACCAATGGTATCTTTATGTGGGGAAACAATATAACAATGAACCACTCCTTGTGTCATGTGCCCAGACCTTTATGGTATGCGTCTGAATTTCAAACATTAACCTATCCTTTAAAATCTTAAATCGCTAATCAAAATCCCACACATACTTTCTTGAGACTTGCTTAATCTCCTTCAACTCAGTAATGCACTAGGACTTAGACTTTGGCTTTTGAAATTTCCATATTAAAGCATGTTTAATCTCATTTGACATTCTATTCTTCCTAGCTAGGGTCGTGCTCTTAAACTTCATATACCATGTTAATGTGTAGTCTCTAAAGGTTGCTTCCAATAGTCCAATATTCTTCGCCTCATCTTTGACCTACTTGGTTGTCTAAATGGGCTCACATAGAAACAAATGTTGTTCCACGTCTTCATTCCTAGCACCATGAAACATAGCCATTTTTAATTCTACACTTGCCATTAACATCTATGCATAATTTCCTGATGAAATACTTCTAATTGCACCCACTAAATTACTAGAAACGTTTGCACTTATTTGTGCACCAAACTGAGCTTGAGCACCCTACAATGCTCCCCATATAACTTTTCCAATTCTACTACTTCTAGTACCTCCCCCTCCTTGACAATAATTACTTTCCACACTAACCATGATAGTATGTTAAGTGCTTAACTATAGCATTGTAGAAGAGTGTGGGGTCGTGGGTTCAACACTAGGAATGGTTTGATTCTTCTTTCGAAGATCTAAAGACTCCATGCTACGTAAAATGATTTTCTCTCCTTCCTCTTCTTCAATGCACAGAGTATCAAATTGTGTTCCTTCATAATTCTTGTGACTTTAATACTCTTCATACTCTAGTGACATCTCATAGCCCCTATCCCTAGGTATCTCCTTTCATCATGCATATATGCTGACCAACCTCCTACTACATCACCCTATTGAAACATCCTTCTATGTATTAAAGTATCACCCTCAAAACTATCTATCTCCATATGGTCTTCTCACCTTCAGTTGCATAGTCTTGTACTCATTGTTATCCTCCACCATAGTCTTCATACATTTTATTATTTCCCTCTTCTCAAACCATCTCTTGGTTCTCCCCCGTTTCCCTTGGCAAGTATTAGTTTATCTTCTCCTGTTTTCTAATTCCAAAGGTATAACTTTGTGGTAATGTAGTAACATATTAATGGCTAATGGTAATGACCATATAAATCTACCTCATGGTCGCTTCAAAAAATTTCTTTGTTCCGCAATATAATATACCATCGGTTCCATTGCAAACTCAACAATGTATCCCTCCAACACACTTTCAAACCATTAATCTACAACACATGAAATTTTGTTACTTACTACTTGAAATTGGCATACCTCCTTTGGAGTCCACCACCTCAATCTGTCATGGAAATGTGTTGGATTGTTGTCCTTCAACTGCTCAAACCATTTTGTGATGATATTTGAGAATAATCCAAAGAAAGATTCACGGAATTCAATAAACACATGTTTATGTAAGGATTTCCCCATGATCTGTCCTTTATCCCTGATCCCTTTTGTTGCAAATCCATGCTCCTACTTCTTAAGCCAGCAGGTAATCTCCTCCTTGGTGGGATTCCATGGCTTCCACATTCCTACCACAAAACAATCGCATCACATAATGATCATGTTCGTGGCAACATAACCATTTGTTGGAGCACGATATTCTAACATACCTGAGATTTGTTGTGCAGATGGCCATCAAACCTACTTAGCATCAGCCCTTCTGGAAACACCCATAAAGTGGACGAATTATCACCCAAGATGCTAATTGGTGATTTTCAAAACCATGATTCCACAGTCGGATCATATTATTACGATCAAGGACCTGAACTTTGACCAACAATGTAAAACTCAAACATTCACTACATAGGCACCTAGCTATCATCCTTGGACCATTGCGTAGGGCCTCCAAACTCTTGTGTCACTATTTAGTGCACAAGTCACAAATGAAATTATGTTGAATGATTACCTAAGTTACACATCTCATCATTCATGTTGACATTAATAGTGCAAGGCATCATTCATTACAATAACAATGTAACATAATAATTCATTACCAAATCATTGATTTACTTGGACATTCGAGAAATTCAAACATTTTTAGTGCAATGAAATAACATTAGACATGCATTTATCCAACAGATCATAACTAGAGAAAAACACACATGCATTGAACAATGTATTACAGATAACCCAACCATTCATTATATTACTTCATCATAAACTAGGTAAAGGTGTGAGGTGGTACAACACAAATAATATGTAATTTGACTCACTAGCCATCATTCCTTTCTCAAAGTAAGAAAAGGACCACATAAATAGCACAAAACCATACAACCTATACTATGGATGATTTCCCTTACATCGGGTGCTACAGAGCAGCTACAAACTCAAATGCTAACACTTCAAACTAATGACACAAAAAGAAAGATACATTCAAAGAAACTCTCTCATGTTCGACAACTATAGTCTAATCATCCCATCATCCCACTATCTAATTTTCTAACCAAAAATCTATCTTGAGAATCTCCCATAACACCCCACCCCTCATTTACTCGCTTTTACAATCTCACTAGGGTAAATGTGGGACAAGAATTATTATACATGAACCAACATCGAAGTTCTAGTTATGGAAGTGGGGTCCCCTATTCGAAAACTTACTCTAACCTCCAAAGGACACATGATCACCCAGATGTCATACAACATCCATTAATGATCTTTCCCTTAGTTGGAACTATATTTTTCCCAAGATTTACAGCCCATTCGGACACATGCAATCTAGTCCATGTGGCCAAAAGGCTCTAGCTACATGCACAACCATCCTCCATGTGGCTACAATCGAAAATATCTAGTTTTGTGTCTATGATCGTAGATTCAGTGCTTGAATTTTAGTGTTAGTCTACAAGGCACTTCTCGGAATTGCCTAGAAATTTCCATAATCTAGTATATGATGATGATGAGTCTACACAATCTATACTTAGGCTCATATCTTGCCCAAAATTTCTAAATACATGATAAACATTTAGACAAACACTTTATAAACATAGTAACTACAGGTCATGAATTCATATTTGTTCATTGTATCATTAGTTTCATCACATAATCATCAAGAAGGCCTACTACCCTCTCAAGCTAGCTACAACAATGCTTATTAGCTCACGGATTCATATAACCATTCACTAACTTATCGAATCATGGAAAAGATCCATAACAATAGCACATCATTTAACCATGCCTATGACAAGCATTTAACAAGAATGTAGCCTTGACAAACCAATCATAAAACCAACACAATAACCAATACATGTGCTTATTGATCTCAATGAGAAAGAATACAATATAACATATGCATACAACTAACCATGTCAGGGACTTCCACGTATTACCCTACCATATATTGGATGGAACCAAAATTTTCTTTCAGCCAATCACCCCCATGCCATATTCCAAGCATGAATGTGGGATCACATGGTAAAAACCAAAACAAAACCAACCATGGAATCCAAAGGCTAAACCACCTCAATCCCTCAACCATAGTGATTCATCTAAACTGGTCTAGAAATAACCAAAACCAAACAAGCTTGGATGCCATAGACTTTCTTCACCATACCCAGAGTATTTTTCCTGTCTCCACCCACCAGTCAATATTTCTAGGAGAAAACCATCTCGACCCTCAACCCTTGGTAATTTTCCTGAGACCGCCTCAAGCAGGATCCAAAATCTACCATCCATGCAAATCTTAACCAAAATACAAAACCAACTACATCATCGCTATCTATGAAATGGAAAAGGCAAGGTCGTACATCATTGTTAATCCATGAAAATCCCATGACAATGACAACAAACATGACCAATATAGTAATGCATAGACCATTCACCAAATCCTAGCATGGTAAATCACATATGCACATTATTACCTGCAAATCCACAATTATTTTTTACCTTGTGTTGATAGTGTTGGATATCACCAACATACAGGGGGTGTCCATGATATGAAGTCCCAATTATACCTCACACTATTTGGAGTAGAAGCCCCATCTAAAGTATCAGCCCGACAACCATAACACAAAGGTTTGTCTTGGTTTCAACTAATAACATAAGAGATTATATACATAAATATTGAATAATCAAGTAACTTGACATTGTGAAACACAGATTGTAATGTGTAAAAGGAGGCCTTCATGAGGGGGGGAACTAAAAGTGAGCCTCTAGAAGGAGGTAATAGTACTAACCTAAGAGACACACATGAGCAAAGAAATATTCATTAGTTATCTAGCAAAATAGTTCACATGGACACAATGATTGTTAAACCATATACAACACGCCTTCAACAAGATAAGTATTGAGGCCACCGAAATAGTTTAGTTCCCTTAGTACATATGAACAAAACATATATAGAAAACATCCAAAGAATAGTCCCAAGACATTCAAAATACATGCATGAAAATGTGTTGCCTCGTCAAGCTTTAATTATAAGGTGAAAGATCCAAGTACATAGTTACAATAATGAGACACTAGCTCCAATAGTGGAACATTAAGTCACTTCTTACTTCTCCAAAGAATAGGTTTTTTTCCTATGCCAAGTAAAGAAGCCAATACTAGATCTCCAAGCTTAAGCCTCGAAAAATCCCCTTCCTTGAGTTATATGACTTATTTTATAATAAGGGAATGACCTTTCATATCCCCATAGTTCTTGAATTATCCTCATGACTCTTGGACTTCTAAACAAGTCTTAAACTTCTAATGACTAAGTGACTTTTCATATTCCACATATGACTCTTGGACTTCCACACATTACATTTTGTCCTTTTCTTGATAACACATCGTTACATTCCACATGATGATGTGCCATGACACATGGACACATATTGACCATTTCTATGACATTTGTACAAATTACAACTTGACAATCATGGCATGGACTTCATGATGATGTGGCAATGCCAATATGTCTTCCTTGCTACTGCATCTTGCGTGCTTGATGATAGACCTGATCTATTCTTCATATTCATGGAGGATCCACTTTTCTCTTCTCCTTCACCTTCCAAACGGTATTTCATCAATATCACAATCTCTTGAGTCATCATGTAATTTCTTCTTTCTGTCTCGTTCCATGATCTACTTCACATCTCCATGATAGATTTCTTTTCTTATTTTTTTCTGCATGTTTTTCTTTATGCTTTCTCCTCCCTATTCGCTCTTGAGAATTACATTGGCAAGAGAGAAAGGTGCTCTTGCCAATAAGAATCATTCATGAAAAGTCAAAATTAGTCTAAAAACATATATTCTATCACTACCTAGCTCATGGAATGATCTACTCATGATAGTCCTATGAGAAGGTTAAAGAAAAAGGCTTGATTAGGAGGCCACATTCAAAATCATCAAGGATCACAAGAGGCCTTTAAGATGCTCTTGTGTTCTCTAGAAAGAGGAAGAGGACTCAAGGGAATAGGCCATATGTCTAAAGCATGAAGGATAATCATCTACTAGTTCAAGATGAGCTTGTGCGCTCAAGGAAGCTAAGGAGTGCGCAAGGGCTCACACTAAAGGGATGAAGGGGCCAAGTCTCAAGCCTTCCAAGTATGCTCATGTGCTCAAGATGAACAAGGAGGGTGCATGGCACATAGTCGAAGCATGAAGGAGAAAAAGATTCATTGGTTTAGGGTGCACTCATGTGCTCAAATTGTTAGGATATTCCGACACATAGGAAATAGTTAAGTTCAACTTGGTCTAGTATAGAGTTAGGTATAGAGTTAGGTAAAGTGTGTTTCTTTACTGTTGTACATTTTGTAACTTACAATCCGACGGTCAC
>APFE030064988.1:17464-50653 GCA_000404065.3 Pinus taeda | reverse complement strand
ATACTCCTTGGTCTATATGTTGAATATGCTTTGTTTTATGGAATATTCAGGTGTTATGTAATCGTTTTATTGTTAGTGTATGCAGGTTTCAAAGTGAAGGAGGAGCTCATCTAGATCAACGAAGCTAGGCTGCTACAACAAGCGTTGGACCTAAGATAAGATCGAAAAACATTTGGTTTCTCATAAGATAATGTATATTTAGAGAAGGATTGCTCTTACTTGTTCTGTTTGTCACTAGAGAGTCTTAGACTCCTAGGGAGGTTAGTTTTGTCGGCAAAAATAACTCTTTCCGCATGACAAGAGGAGGGCAGGTAGTTTATATAAGCTTTCCTCTGCTTTTTCTAGCATCAACAATGATACAATTGTGTTGTAGGAGAACCTCCAAATTCTCAAAAGTTCAATGCTTATAAAGATGCCAATGAGTTGAACAAAGGTACCAATATTGCGAAATTCACTACTAACTATCAACATATAGGATAGTCCCAAGAAAATTAGAGGCACTCTACAGATCGTGTTGCAAAAATCAGTATGGGAGAGTGGGGAGACTTACACACTGGAACAAGTTGAGGCTAAGGTGAAGCTGTTTGCAGGGTCTAGACTAAAATCCTTTAGGGATGTTGCTCCTATGGTGGTGGAAACATTGTTTTGGAGGGAAGTTGTTGATAAGAATATTACTGTAGAGTATGCCAATGATATCCTTGGAACTGCCTTTAGGGAACCCAATGAGAAATTTCTACCGCCCTCATCTATGCCACAACAGATAAAAATAAAGTACCGAAGGAAACACAGGAAAAAGAGGGCTTTCATAATTTCACTTTCGTTTTGGAGTCACACAACTCACTTTATTTTTTTCTTATATACTCATTTGACATTTCAAGAATATCTGAAGCTTGTACGGAATCCCCCATTCCAATTGTAACAAAATCTCCATCGATGAGTCTACAATCATTTTCTTATTGAGGTGCTCCTGACAATGCTTCTATTAGTGCATTAACCATGTCCTTCTCAGAAAAAGCACACACATATTCTCAGACAATTCACGGTCTTTGTGGAAGCTATACCTATGATCCCAAAATTTCCAAACTTGGCATGTGTTTTAACAACCAGTTTGATTCTTGAGTTACCCTTTCCAATCCAACCTCAACAATTAGTTCCTCATCCCTTTGACCACCCAATGAGATCTCTTGAAGAGGTAAAACAAAAATACTTCCATGAATATGTGTCTAAATCTCCACCTTGGTGTCCAATTTTTCTACCATTAGTTTCAATAAAAGCATTATCTAATGTCTTAGATTTCTGACTGCATCTCTCCCCAAGAACATCGGCAAATGGATGAACACTATCATCAACAAAATCTTCACTAATAACTTGAGATTGATGCATGTTTCTATCTTCTCCATGAGTCAAGGTAGAAAACATTTTCGAGTTCACTTTACTGGTTGATGTCTTTGTATCCACTCTTTTAATGTTTATTTGGCTTAAAAACTAGCTTCTTAATTGGAAGAGTTTCCATTATTAATCATTGAAATTGGAGTATTTTCATCATGTCATATCATTCTTCAAACCATTCCAATATCCTTCAAGACAATAATGTTAGGATATTCCGACACATAGGAATAGTTAAGTTCAACTTGGTCTAGTATAGAGTTAAGTATAGAGTTAGGTAAAGTGTGTTTCTTTACCATTGTACATTTTGTAACTTACAATCCGACGGTCACGATGTGTAGTGATCCGACGGTTCACTCTCTCCTCGGTATTACCGACACTTGATCCGTGGCTTGACACCCGATTGGTCCATGAGTTCTATTTAAAGCGCATGGAGGGTCGTTGTTCGGGTAATCCATCTATGAGAGAAATCTTATGTAAATTTTCATTCTTTGATTAATAAATTGCCTGAATTGGCCACATTGGCTCAGGCCATGGACTGTTTCCCTCTTTGAGGGTTTTAACCACGTCAAAAATATTGGTGTATTGATTTGAGATCTGGTTGTGAGCGGTGTCCTTTTGGTGTTCTTTCTGATGAACTTACCCTGTAAATTCCTACACAAATAACAAAGGAGGGTGCACACTAAAGGGATGAAGGGGTAAGGCTTAAGCCTTCAGAGACTTTGCAGTGCACTTGTGTGATCAAGAGGAAAAAGGAGGGAATAGTTATTTGAGTCAAAGGAGTGCACTCAAATGAAGGCTTTAGGCTTCATAATTTTTCATTGCACTCTTTAAGAGAAGGATGAAGGATTCATGCTTCAAGAGTGTGCCATGTGCTCAAAGGCTTCATGCTTCAAAGTGCACCATGTGCTCAAAATCTTCGGGCTTCAAGAGTATGCCATGCACTAAAAGGCTTTGTAATTCAAGAGTGCACCATGTGCTCAAAGGATTCAAGATTTGTGAGTGCACCACGTTATTTTTAAGAGACAAAGGATCTTTTGTTGTTCTGAAGTGCACTTCATTGTTTTGAAGTGTGCTTTGTTGTTTTGAAGTGCACTCAAAGGATCCTTGTTGTTGTGAAGTGCACTTTTTCACTGAGCGTTGGAATTTCGCTTCATTCTTTTTTATTATGATTCATTGTTTGGAAGTGTGCTTCATTTTTTTGTAGTGCGTTGCGGCTCTACAAAATGTGAAACTCTCCAATAGTGCCTACTTTTCATATGGAATGTGCTTTTCACTGAGGGAGGCAGCACAAGGCTAGCTGACTTATCCTTAGGAAGTAATGATGCACTGTGAGAGGGAGGAGACTTTAGAAAAGAAAAGGAAAAAGAAAGGGAGGAAATATATTTCAATGAGGATCATGAATAAGTTTTTCTCATCACTTAGGAAGAAGGTTAATGCCTTTAGAACTTGCACTAGGCTGAAGGACCAAGAAGAGCTCTCAAAATGGCTAATTGTGGGACCAGCAGAGTAGGAAAAGAAATGCATCCCAACACGACTGATACATGGATCACGCACAAAAATTCCATTAATATAATCCAAAAAAATGCATAATAATCATGAACATCAGTCACTCCTTGAAATGGTAGCCAAGCGGTACCTATTTCCAAGTGCGATAGTTGAAACAATACCTTACAACACTTAGAGCATAAGTTACAAGAGGATTGACGACTATGACCAAAAGGTGTGATTAGCTATAAGGATGTGTTTAGTGCACTTTCCAATGATATTTACAACCATTTAATGTATAAGGGTGTGCCATAATTAACTTTGGTTATAAATAAAGGTGTGACACATGCAAGAGTGAAAACACAAAAAATGACACCTATGACATGAGGAAAACATAAGACGACACTTGCAAAATGCGAATGACCTTGAAAGTGACACATGTTAGAGTGAAGATAACATGAAAATGACACTTATTAAAGTAAAAAAAAAAAAAAATATCTATAGCCTCAAATGTGAAAGGAACACTTGTGAAAGCGAAACTGCGCAAAAGACGACAGTAACTAAGAGAACTCACCAAACTATAAGTACAATAACAACCGAAGTGAGGTGGATTATCAATGAAAGTGTGCGCTGACTGTCAACATGAGTTGAACATCATATATGAACTATCTTGATGGATGTTGTTATGCTTAATTAAGCTTGCATAAACGAAGTGTTCTCATGAACTCGTCGAAGATTGATCACGTGTACTTGACAATTGAAACTAGGAACAAGACCTTTAGGAAACATCAAATGACCATCGAGTGACCATAGGATGATAGATCTTAATATTATTAGTAGGCTCCACAATTCAAGTGTATGCAAACTTTTGGAGGGTGTTAATTGCAGAAACAACACCTTGGTTATTATCATCCAAACTTCTTCTTGTGCTCCCTTGCATTTCTTATTTGTCCTGTGCTTGCTTTCTTTAGTCCTCCTTGTGTCCAAGTGTTTTTTCTCTCTCTCTTGATCTTCACTTCTCTAAGTGAATTCTGTAATGTCCAAGAGTGTGTCAATGTTCTATTTCCTTTTTTCTTTTCTTTTTTCCTTTACTTTCCCTCATTTTCCCTTACATACATATTCTTGTCCCTTCATTTTCTCCTATTTTCCTTTATTTCTTGTATTAAATTGTCATTTATTTCCTTTTTCATATTCCAATTCCAATGCCAATTTCCATAGCCAATAATAAACCATAATTGAATCCCAACGTAATGTTTTCCCTTCCATTTAGCTTGGAATATATGTCTCATGACCTTGGTTTAAATTTATTTACACGGAAACTTAACCAAAGGTTATTACAAACCCCTCCCCCTTGGGGGAACACTATCCTTGGTGTTATTTGACACTTATGACCAGCCAAAACTATTGAAAAGAAAAAATATTGTTGATTGGAACTTTATAACATAGCTCGAAGTAGTGTTTACAATGACAAATTGTTTAAAACAGGACAAACATAATCCTTATTAGAGTTTTATAACATAGCTCGTTGTAGTATTTGCAGTGAAAAAATATATATATTATATATATTATATATATATATATATATATGCCAAGGAGATAATTTATCCACATCTTGAATGCATGAATGATTGCTTTGAACTGAAGATCATAAGTCACATAATTCTGCTCATGCTCATTTAGGTTTTGTGATTCATAGAAAATCACCTCTCATTTTTGCATAAGGACTCCACCAAGTCCTTCCTTACAGGCATCTCTACAAACCACAAACACATTATCAAGATCTACAATCTTCAAAATGGGAGCATTGTTAAGTAATTGCATAAACTAATCAAAACTAGTTGCACACTCAACAATCCATTCAAACTTATTCCCTTTCCTTTGCAAATATGTTATAGAATAACCAATCTTAAATAAGTTCCTGATGAGCCTCCTATAATAACCTTCTAGTCCCATGAATTATCTGACCTCATCCACATTATTCAGATTTTTCCACTCCATGATAGCCTTAATCTTTTTCGGATCCATTAATATCCCCTCATTGGAAATAACATGTCCCAAGTAATTAATCTCAGTTTGAAAGAAGCTACACTTGTTGAGCTTGGTGTACAACTTATGCTCTCTCAAAAATATCAATACTGATTCTAGGTGCTTTGCTTGATCCTCCTTATTCTTTGAATATACCAGTATATCATCAAAAAATACTATCACAAACTTATCGAGGTAAGGGAACAACACACTATTTATAAAAAAAAAATGAAAGTGGTTGGAGTATTGGTAAGACCAAAAGGAACCACCACAAAATCATTGTCCCGATACCTTGTACGAAATATAGTCTTGCAGATGTCTTCTTATTTGATGTGCACCTAATGATATCCCGATCTCAGATAAATATTTGAAAATACTACTACTCCCTTCAACTAATAAATCAAATCGTCAATATGAGGTAATGGGTAATTTTTCTTGATAGTCACCTTATTCAATTTCCTGTAATCAATGTGCAATATGAGCATATCATCCTTATTTCTTACGAAAAACACTGGTCCTCCCTAAGGAGACACACTTCACCTTATGTATCCCTTATCAAGCATCTCTTTAAGATTCAACTTAAATTTCACCAAATTAGGTGTGCTCATCATGTAAGGTGTCTTGGATACTGGTGATTCTCCCGACATCAACTCGATAAATAAATCCACCTCTCTATATGGAGGCAACTCTGGAATCTTTGCTTGAAACACATCATGAAACTGCTACATGATAATATACCTCCTTAGAACTTCATCAACCTCATCCTCCTTCCCTTTGTCATTGGAGACATGTACTGCAAAAAATAAACATCATTTCCTCTGACTTCTCTTGGTTGGCTTAGTTGTAACCAACCTTACTAAGGTGGGATTCTTCTTACCCTGTAAGACTCTCTTTTCTCCATCCTCATATAGGAACTCAATCACCTTGTCATATAAATTTACCTTATTCATGTGAATAAACAACAATTCCATGCCCAAAAGTATGATATATGAACCCAAAGGAAGCAAATTCGTATTTACTATTGTAGGCATGCCATATAGCTCAAATGCACAAAACTTCACCCAATGATGAACCCTTCTCTTGGTCCTTGTAGCCAAATACACAATACAATATTTTTCATGCATTTCCTTATTCAATTGACACTGATCCACTAGGTTAGAACTAACATAGCTATAATTTGATCTAGGATCAATCTAAATAGAAAAAACTTGATCACAAAGCTTACCTTACATCTAGATACTGGATGCTCGATGATCTTCGTGTCTTTTATACACTACTTAATAGATATGGGGATATGGGGAATTCATTGGCATACATCCCCAACTTGTTACACCTCCCGAGAACTATAGATATAAGGCCTTTCACCATGATACAATGGACAATCCCTCCTACGATGGTATCCACCACAGGTTCGACACTTCAAAGGTTTTATGCCATTTCCTTTATTCTTATGCTCCTCGGACTAAGACCCATTTCCTCTCTTATCTGCATTGAACTTCTTATGCATAGCCACATTTTCCTTATCACATGCATCCTGAGATATTCCCCAATTCTTAGGCAATTTTCCTTTATCCTTCTCATTACCTTTCTAATAACACTTGAACTTAGGCTTGTCTTTTGACTATTCATAACACTCATTCAACTTTATGATAGCTTCTTCCAAAGGCTGAGGCTCCTCAAACTCAATCTAGTTATTGAATGCTAATGGAAACCCACTTATGAACCTTTGTATATTTTCTTTCTAATCCTTTAGATAGGGTACATATCTCAATAGCTCCAGAAATTTGGTTGTATATTCTTCATTTGTCATCAAACCCATCTCTAGCTCATATAATTCCTTGGCCTTTCCAACATAATATCTCTTAGACATGTATTTCTTCCTAAAGAGCCCTTGAGATTCTTCCCACATCAACTCCTCATCCTTGATACTTTTGACATTCTTAACATCTTCCCAACATATATTTTATTTTCCCTTTAGACTAAAGGTAGTTATCTTAGCTTTCATATTCTTAGAGTAATCATGAAGTTTGAAGAAATTCCTCATCCCAGGTAGCGAGTCTTCTGCATATTCTGGCATAGTCAACTCACCATCAAAAGTAGGAGGCTTGTATTTCTTGAACTCTTTTGGAAAATATCCCTTCTCACTATTCCTATAATGATGTTGGTGGTGATGGTGATGGTGTCTCCGAGAAGAAAATCTAGAATAAAATATATGAGTGTTAACGCCCCTCTTAGGTGTATCCAAGAGTCAACCACTCATAACTATATCATCCCTATCCAACCTATGGCTTATATAATACCTGCTTCCATTTGCACCATTAGTCCTTTCTCCCTATCAATCTTCATGAATAATTCCCTGTTGTCCCTTCTCCCTATCGATCATCATGAATAATTCCCTACTGTCCCTAGTTCTACAAATATGAAAGGCTCTCAAGAATAAGTACATTGACTTCAGCATGCTTTTTTTTAGATTTTGCAAGCCTTTCTTATGCTTCAATCAACCTCTCATTGTCTTCCTTACAACTTACAATATTTTTTTCAAACTTCTCAATGCATCTGGTAAATTAAGAGATTTTCTCTCTCCGTGCTACTCAATTGATCTCTCCCATCCCACAAATGTCTCTTTCAGCCTGTGTTCTCACAATTGTCATGATTCCCTTGTCATATCCCTTAGTTTTAATGTTGTTTTCTTATCTATTTCTTATATTTTTAATATATTATTAGCTCATATAACATAGGCCTTAGAAAGAATTAGGTTAATTTTACCATTTCATTTTTTAGATGTATTATTTTGATACCAAAAGAATTATTTACTCATGGTTAAATATTTACTATGAACATGGGTTTGCAATATAATAGGGGAAGTTGGCATTTGATGTTGTTTCCAAATTTGTTTGTGGTAAAATTGGGATAGTGTGATGTTGTATCAACCAACTCTGGTAGATCAAGCGAGGATGAATCTTATTTAAGTAATTGTTTTAGGGACAAAGCCCTTGATTTTATTATTGAGGCAATATTAAGACTCTTTGTAACTAAAAATGAGCATCTTGAGAATCTTTATATTCTCACGATTTCTCTTTCTTAAAATATTCACTATTTTTATCTCCCTCAATAGTGGTATAAAGACAAAGGATTTTGTCCCAAAAGAGAGGTTTGTTTCATAACTTTTTGATCCATTTGATAGAGTCACTAAAAGAACTGTCTGTAATCAGTTTTTATAATATAATGCAAGTATTTACTGTTTAGATTTAATCCATTGTTCTGATCTTTTCTACAAGACAGTCCGACTCTGATAGTTCGGGCTTGTTCTTGGATGAGGCATTTTCTTCATTTGTATTATTAAATTCACATTTTATCTCTTTCGATCGATCATTCATATGCTAAATTAGTTGTAATATTGATTTGCATATATTTTCTCTTTAAGATTATATTGATAATTTTTGTTGTTTTACTATTGTTTCTTAGACATTATCTCTTAATTTTTGGTGCTTTTATACTAGTTTCGCTTTTACCCTTATTATTCCATCTTTTCCGTTTCATGAGTATGGTTTTCCAACATTGTTCCTTTGATTCTGCAATTTTTGTTTCCTAAGTAGCAGCGTAACATTTAATACCTTTCCTTGTTATTTCTTGTGAAGAACGATCATAATTTCATACTTTTGAATGACTTCTATAGAATATAATCTGCCTAAAGGCTTGTTTCTTTGAATGTATGTCTCAAATTAGTAATTGATTCTTTCATTCTAGTTAATCACCTTGTTATTAGAAAATTAGTTAGTATTAGTTCCATGAACATATCTTGCATATACTTCGTAGATAACCTTTAAATAAACAAAGAAATCCTCGAGTTTCTAATTGAATGTGTGGTAGTTAGTTGATTCTTTAGAACAATTAATTGTCCCAACATTTTGGCGTCGTTGTTAGGGAGGTTTTACAGAAGAGAATGCTATTTTATTTAGTTGCATACTTGACTCCCTGAGGGTGTGATATTGAAGAAGAAAGGTAAGAAACTGCACATGCACCCTGGTAAAAATAAACTTATGCTGGTGTCTTCCCTTCGTTGATAGATTCAAACTATTTAGTACGCATGACTAGGAAGAAAGTTAGAGGTAGGAACCAGGTAGAAATAGATCAAAATTATATTTCAAAATGTACTAAAAGCTAGGGTCATGTTAGCCTTGGATGAGAGATCTTCATAGAAAAATTCATCCAAAGAGAAGAATATCAAGCCTCAGTAGGCTGCCAAATGGTATCTCAGAAGGGCTCTACTATTGTTGTCCCTCTAGTAGTAGAATCTTCTACTACGAATGAAGTTGATATTCACAACAAAATTGTGGGAGTTGAGTTGAGCTTCCAAGACTTACCAAGCGAGCATCTCAATCCTTTTAGAAAGAGTGTGGGTCTCTCTTGTAATTTAATGAAATGAAGACGTGAAATGAGTGGTCTACACCTTCAACCTCCTAAGTAGGGATCTCCTGTGACACCCATTATTAAATAGGGAATTGAAATTATTTATTCGAGTAGTATTGTAAGACCCAGAAAAGGTTTAGAGTCTCACCACCATACAAGTCTTTCTCAGTTAGTACCTCTTGATTTTGGGATTCCTGAGGGTTACTGACATATTTTTTATCAAATGGTTGGGTAGGTATCAAGCACACAAACTTCAACCATAGAGTACCCTATGATCAATCCACAAGCCAATGCACCCATGAAGGTTATTCCACTTCAAAATATTTCAAGTTTTCATGGAATGGCCTACGAAGACCCAGACACATCGTTATTTGAATTCGATCTTCTGTGTTGGGGATATGAATACACCACTAATCCCCAGAAAATAATGTTGTTTCCTTCCACTCTAAATGGAGCAACACTACGCTGGTTCATGGGATTAGGGGACAGTACTATTCAGTCATGGAATTAGACGAAAAAAACTTTCCTTACCAAATATCAAGATTATTTTCGATGAAGAGATTTAATGGAAGAAATATTCAAAATCACATTTAAGGAAGATGAGACCTTAGAAGAATATATAGATAGGTTCGAATATAACTTTCAAATATCACCATACACCACTATACCTGAATAAGTGTTGAAAACTACCTTAATTAGGGGAATGAAGGATGAATGGATAGAGACACTTAACGTAGTGGGGCAGGGTGATATTTCTAAAGAAGAATATGATGAAATTGTGAAATTGTGTATCAAGTGTTCATGTGGGAGTACACAGACTAATCTCATAAATTATGATCCACTCATCAAAACTACTAGAATTGTAGGTGGAGGAATCACATGTGCATAAATTGGTAAACTATTAGAAGAAAATAAAACAGATATATTGAGCACACTGACTACAAAATTAAATGTCTTACAGGAAAAGTAGAATTAGGTTGAAGTAGAATAAGAATTGGCAATTTTCTACCCTCATTGCTGTTGGAAGCATGGCTGTAAAGAATGCCCATTGGATACAATTGAGATTTGTGCTATATGTACTAAAGAACACTCCATTGATTGATATCCCTCTCTTCCTGGACTGAAGTCTTTATTTAAGGATGTTTAAAAATAGTCAAAACCTATGTATTTCATGACACAACAGTGACAATGGATAAACCTTCCTACAAGTACAGTTCAGGACCCTTCCATGGTCTTTTCTTGACAATATAGTCAACAATAGTTTCCTAGACTAACTTGGCAAGGTAAACAACCTTCTAATACCTCCTGGAAACCTCAACCGTATACCCCATCACCTTGGTTAAATCAACCATTTCCTATTTTACAACCAAAAATATTCTACAACCCCATGGTAGAATTTGCAAAATAATTTGTATCCATCACAATGGTCAAACCAGCCTCCTTAGCAGCCATTATGGTCCAAAAACTGGCAGTGCCCCTCTTGACCTATCACTTGATCGTTGGGGATGCTTCCTCAATCACAACCATCACTACAACCATTTCAACCACCACTTCAATTACCCCCAAATGCTCTACCTCTGTTACACCTTCAGCTAACTCTTAGCCAAATCCAAATCCAAAAAATAGGCCTATGTAGCTTCTAGAAATTCTTGGCACGTCTGACTATTTTCCTTCCTCCTTAGAATGTAATGAACTCTTCTTAATATCTCGATGGACCATATTTCTAGAGGATGCCCCAAGGAACTTAGAGCAATCAAGATATGGATTGTTTTCTAAAGAGCAACATCAATCACGAAAACTCCCTTACCGTGACTATCACTAAAGCAAAATCACCTAGTAAACTGAATAATAATCAATAGCCCAGTAAAATTATAGATGTTTCTCCTTCGTTTCCATAAATATTTGTTATTGTAAGACCATCCACATATCCTAAATTTGATCTCGTATGGGAGCTATAAAACTTGTGTATTGAAATTAGTCTTCTCCAAGCTATCAGATACATACCTATTAATGTTAAAACCATAAAATAATATGCGACAAGAAACTTGGAAGAAAAAAAGAGACTCTCTTATAGTCCATGTCATTGGAAAACTTTTTGACCTTATTTTAGGAAGGCAGATACCCATTAAATAGCATGATCTTGAAAACCTCATAGTTACCATTCAGATTCAAGCTCTTAGTTGTCCAAATACTCTAGTGGACTTATTATTGTAAACATCATAACACTTGAAACTTGTGCTCTTCCTGGAATAAACACATTAATACCAACCCCAACCATGATGGAGTTAGCTGATATATCCATGATAAAGCCAAAAGGAACCTTGGATGATATTATTGTCTTTGTGGATTCCTAGGAGTATTTGGTAGATTTTTTTTGTTCTTAATCCTAAAAATAAGCTGCAAGGACACCCTCTCATATTGGGCAGATCATGGCTTGTAACTCCTAATGCATACATCGAGTGCTAGACCAATAGAATTATTATTGCTAAGGCACTTCCATTAACAACCTTATTCTATATCCACCTTATCATCTAACAATATTAAGTGGCTTCCTCGTGAGTATGAAGAAGGCAGTCTACATTCTCCTCTTACCATTGAGAAAGCATTTTTTTTCCAAGAGACAAACTGAGGATGACATAATAAATGGCTTTATCAGTCAACCCTCCACCGTAGGACATACAACCTATTAGATGTTGAAAGTCGTGCTTGATAATGAATCCAAAAATCATCCAATGGAGGAGTCAAATAATGATCACATACCTACAACCACAATCCAAAATATTACTCCTAATAAGATTGAGCTAACAAAACATTAAATATTAATGCTAGTCGTGATGACCTTCAGTGTGAGAAGCTGATAAAAATCCTTCAAAAATATAAACAAGCCTTTTCCTAAGATTATGCAAACATGAAAGCCATTGATCCAAAACTATGTATGCATGACATCTATATTGAAAAAATACACTTGAGCTATTCGTCAACCATAAAGGAGA
The DNA here is from genome assembly GCA_000404065.3 of Pinus taeda. Lineage (NCBI taxonomy): Eukaryota > Viridiplantae > Streptophyta > Pinopsida > Pinales > Pinaceae > Pinus > Pinus taeda. The sequence continues at coordinate 38,351 of APFE030064988.1, read as the reverse complement.
TTGAATCCACATCTTAGGCACATAGTCAAGCAAGAAATCCAAAAACTAATTGATGTCAACTTTATGTACCCTATATCTAACAGTGAGTGGGTTTCACCATGGTTGTAATCCCTAAAAATAAAGGAAAATAGAGGATTTGTGTAGATTACAGGGAACTAAATAAGGCCACACAGAAATATAATTTTCCTCTCTCGTTTATATAACAAGTCCTTGATACACTTGCTAGGAAGAAATATTTTTCCTTCCTAGATGGACTCAATGGATAAAATCAAATTCAAATTACTCCATAGGATCAAGAAAAAATTATGTTCATCTGCCCATGGGGAACATTTGCATACAACATTTTACCATTTAGGCTACGTAATGTACCAGCCACTTTTTAGAGAGTGATTCTGAGTATACTTTGTGATTTAATCAATGATGGTCTTGAGCTTTAAATGGACGGTTTTACTCCTTGTGGTAACAAATTTGATGAAGCTTTGAATAATTTTGAAAAGGTTCTTATAATATGTATAGCTTCCAGACTATGCTTCAGTAATGATAAATTTCATATGATGATGACAGAAGATGTAGTCCAAGGGCACTATATTTCAGCTGCAGGTATTCAAGTAGATCTGACTAATTTCAAGGAAATACTTAAACTCCTTGTTCTGCGTACAACAATAGAGGTATGTAGCTTCTTTGGTTATGATGGATACTATCGTTGTTTCATATCACATTTTTCAAAAATTGCATCATCGTTGTATGCATTAACTAGACATGTGGAGTTCGAATGGACTGATAAGTGTGATATTTCTTTTGCAGAGTTGAAAAAGATGGTGCCAACAACACCTATGCTGTAGGAACCAGAGTGGAGCCTCCCATTCCACATATATTCAGATGTATATGACATGTTGAAAGTGGAAGTTATGGGAGAGGAAGATGATAAGAAACCATATGCAATTTGTTATGTCAAAAAGAACCTAACAACTACAGAATTAAATTACATTATGACAGATAAAAAAAATAAATCTTATTTTCTATGTGATAAATAAATTCCATTATTATATAATAGGTTATCTAGTTTTCATGTATATTTATCATTTTTTTATTTGATATTTAGCCAATAAACCCATTACCAATGGCAGATTAACTCATTAGTTACTTTTTTTACAGGAATTTGACATTACCATAAAGGACCTGTCGGGAAAGGAGAACCATGTTGTAGATTTCCTATCAAGAAATCCACCTACATTTGATTACTCACTTCTGGAAGATCAACTCCTGGATGAAAATTTCTTTGTCGTGATTGTCAAAACACCATGGTACATTATCGTTGCAAAATATATAGCGGTTGGATAACTAGCATCACATTTGTCACCTCAAGAAAATAAGCACATTATTCAATGCATGAGGGCTTCATTCAATGAATGACTAACATAGTACATGAATTCATGGCATACTAGAAAATACCCTTAATTTGACTACATACTGGAAAAGACCTCTAAAAATCACTTTATTTAACCCACTACCAATATGAACCCAATACACCTTCCCAGTGTAAAAATCCCCTATTTTCAATAGATATTGTAGGTATCCATTTTTTCATTAATATTTTTATACCCCTTTATATTTATGTCCTTTTCTTTTCATTAACACGGTAAGCATATTTTGAACCTAGAAATAATAACCTAAATACTAGGTAGTCGAAAAATTGAAAGTTTCAACAAAAAGAGGCAGATATAAGTTGGTTGATTTACAAATGCATACTATGGAAAATTTGAATGGAAAATGCATAGATTTGAATGCTCAATTACACCTATCTTCTATTGAACACTGAAAAATATACACTACAACAGTTCAGAACAAAACCTCGATAATTAACACATTGGTGCACCTTTAATCTTGCTTATAGAAAAAGAAGAGGAGAGAAAGTACAATGAATATCTCTACCCAAAACTGAAATTTCTTAATTTGAAAGAACATCTAAATTGGAACTAACTAAAGTTGTGACATGTGTGCTCTTAGCATGCATACACCCTCTTCCAAAAAATAATCTATTTCATTATCTCATGTGGCATGCATGTGCCCTCTACCAAGAAATGGTTGTATCATTGTTTCCTCGAATTTGATTCAACCTACTAACCACTAATGTAAGGAAAGGGTGAAGGTGCCATATTGGTTGTCTTCTCTATTGCTCCATCATTGGGAGGATCACTAACATAGCAATAGGTAAAAAATATTAACACACACATTAGACATAGATCATAGAGGTATTAGTAATGTGATGCATGTATGTTTTGGATCAAGGCTACTTGGGAGCAGGAAGTGGGAGTGGAAGGAGCGATGAGTGACATTTTCAAAAGCTTCGAGGTAGGGAGTGATTTTGGGAGTGAATTTTATATAATATATATTTTTATATATTTTGATGCATATATGTCAACAAAATCATGTATAATGATGAAATTTGTGATAAAAAAACATAAAAACACGAACTAAACCATATAACATCATTCATCTAGTAGTTATAATCTTTGTCAACCAAAGGTGCACAAATTACAAGTTCTGATTTATATAGCATGTAAGGATGCACATAACTAAAATAACATCGAGCACAATCCATCTCTGAACCAAAAATACATCAACAAATAGGATTTGGATGGCCTCTAGCATCCAAAAAAATCATGCTACAACAAATACTTACATATCATCAGAATCATTGCTTGTCTTAGGATCCTTTTTATTAATATCACCCTCTATGCAATAACATAACATAGAAGAATGTATCATGTAAAGTCAAGTTTTTGTTTGAGTGACGAGTGCATTTTTAGTAAGGTCATGATAGAGGTGTTTGACAATTAATGTCACTAACATCAAGGTACATAGAGGATTTAGTTTTTTTGATTAAATATGAGTTCCATACACTAGTACATGAAAAAAATCCAATGGAAACATTGAAATCCCTCCAATCCTAAAATCCTGAAAAAATAATAAATAGATTGGATTTTTAGTGAGATCTAAAATTCTACTTTCTCCATATGAAATCTAATGAGGTCGGAAGCACTCTCAAACATCCCGAGTCATTTCATGGTAATGTTAAAAATTAAAGTAAAAGGATGAAATTGAGAGATAAAGGAGAATGTCACTTTTACTTTAATATTTTAACATTACCATGAATTGCATGTCAATACTAGGGCCATAGATTTGAATATTAGGCCACTATGGACCTTATATTACCGTAGTTTTTTCTTTCTCCCTCCCACTCTCGATACTCCCACAATACTCATGACCCTGTATTTATCCAATCGACTTGTTCTTTTCCTTCGCATGGCCAATGTATTGCATAAAAAATACCTTATAATAGACACATTTCTATACAAAATATAAAAACCCTTTACCCCCTATTATATGCTCAATATATTATTTCATTTTTTCCTCTTTTTTTATGCCCCAATATGAACGCATGTGATATGGTATTGCTTTGTTAGTGAAGTCCCTTTGATTCAATGAAGTCCTCGATTCTCATGGACAGATGGTTATCTCTTCCATATAGAGGTAGACCTCCAAGTTTGTAGACACATTAGAGAGGATGAGATCTACGTCATCCTCAGGGTATGCCATGATGAACCCTGTGGAGGTCATTTTTCCGAGTATGACTGGGCATATTGTATTACAAATGGCCTATTTTTTGCCTACGATATTCAAAGACACCAGGAAATATGACCATAGTTGCAGTAGTTTTCAAAGGATGGATCATCCCATTCAGGCTGACAAAACATGTTTCCAACCACAGTTATATTGGAACCATTCAAGAGATAGGCGATGGAATTTGCAGGTCCCATTAGTCTACCTTTACACCAAAAATCATAAATTCTAGTATGCATGGATTATGTAATGAAATGGGTTGAGTTCGTAGTAGTCTCGAGGGCCATAGAAGAGGTAGTCATCAAATTTCTATCTGAACTCCTTGTCTGATATAGTTTTCCTGGAGAACTTGTAACTAACACAGGATCACACTTTGCGACCCATAAAATCTATACAACCCTACAAAAGTATCACATCAAGAATAAAGTTACTTCAGCCTACCATCCAAAAGAAAGCGGGCAAGTGGAAACAAAAAATAAATTCTTGTAAAGAATCCTAACTAAGATGCCATCTATAAATTTTTGGGACTGGGCCACTAAACCCTCTGAAGTCTTGTGGGCTTATCAGACAACTTGGCATAATATTAACAAATTTTCACCTTATCAGCTCCTTTTTGGCAAGGAGCCTATTTTTCCAATTGAAATTGAGGGTAAGAATCTTAGAACTGCTTAGGAAGTCGGTTTATACCTTTCAAAAGCCCAAAAACAACACCTTCAACAACTCAATGAGATGGATGAAATGCGCCTTGCCACTCCTTAACATATAGCCATAGTTCAGCAACAAAGATCTAAGTGGCACGATCGCTTGTTTTTAAATGAGACCTTTCAGAAGGGGGATTGTGTGATGTTACGTGACCCCAGATGCTAGGACTTTCTAAGTAAGATTCAAATGAGGTTGTTGTGTCCTTACAAAGTTAGAGAAGTTTATGATAATGGGAAAGTATGACTTATTATGATTGATGGTTATGGAATTTCTTTCCTCATTAATCTTCACCAACTTCACTTGTACCACCATCCATTTACAAAAGAGTCATTTCGTCATGAAATCAATAATGGTGTGAACTTGCAAGCTGTATCTAAGTGGGGGAATATCCCCATGACCATGATCAGGTAAACTTTATTAGAAATCCCTTATTTCCATGTACATCAAGTAAATAGTCTTTATTTTCTTATGGTGTGTATATTTTCTTTCTTTTGGGAGACATCACGATCATTTTCTTGTAAAAACAAATTGTTGTTACAATTTTTCTACAATTCATGTGCCTAAGTCATAATGTTTCTTTCATAGTAATTGTTTCCTTGGTCATGAAATTGTTATCAAAAATTTTTTTATTTAGTCACAACATCGTTATCACAGTTATTTTTTCCTTAGTCATAACACCATTATCATAGTTGTTGCTTCCTTAGTTACACCATCATTTTCACAGTGGTTGTTTCCTTAGTTACAACATTGTTATCACAATTATTATTTCCTTAGCCACAACATCATCATCATAGTTGTTGTTTCCTTAGTTACAACATCATTATCACAATTATTGTTTCCTTAGTCACAACATTGTTATCACACTTCTTGTTTCCTTAGTCAGAACATCGTTATCACAGTTATTGTTTCCATAGTCACAACTACCATTTCCTTAGACGCAATTATTGTTTCCTTATATGCATCTATTACTTATGAGTTGTTTACAAATACCTTTGTTTTTCCTGTGATGAGCAACACTTTAAGACCCTTTTCAATATGATGGTTTGGTAACCAGTTTGTTTAATGTTTATCACATAATTTACTTTTAAAAAGAGAATTTATTTTAACATGACTTTATTATGTGGATTTTTGAATCTCCTAAAAAAATTAATTCCCTAGTTTTGTATGAAATTCATAAAGTACTCATTATACATTCCTTGTATCACCACTTAAGGAGACGTATTTCTTCTCCAATATAAAAACAATTCTATGGTTCTTTTGAAGAAATTGATTTTTTGGAACAAGTTTAGCCAGCTAAAAATTAGTTTTCATAAAAAAAATTACGCCATCGCCAACTCTTAAGGAGTTGATGTGCCACCCCATATATTAAGTAATATTTTGAGATTAACAAAATTCATAGCAGAAAAATAATAAAAATAAAAATGTGTTCAAGGATAGGAGGTCTCATCTCAAGCTAGCCTACCATGATCATAGGACCTATTGAAGTGACATTACCACTTTGCGTCACCAATCTAGGGTAATGGCCTTTGGTCTTAAGGTCTTGGGATAAGAGGTCTCCTCATGAGTTGACTTGTTGACTTTATTAGTTCATGTGAATGGCATTATTGCTAATTGGTTACCATGTCAGAACAATGGCCTTCCATAGACATTTAACGAAACTTAAATAAAATTATATATATGAATCTATTTCTAATAGATGGGACACTAGGATCTCAATGTGTTAAAATGAAACCCTTTCGAGGATATGGAGCTCTACTTGCAACAATGGACATGCCTACGGTATTAAAGTTTATTTAAACACTACAATTTAGTTAGCTATCTTGTCTCCTCAAAATCAATAATTAACAAAGGAAAATAATTACATTTGCTAAAATATGCTATGGAGTACCTTGATTGTTAATGAGAACTAATAATAATTCTACATATCAGGGATAAATATTATGGGGCATTTGGAAATCTAGAATTTTTATCATCTTTCTTTATTAACTTGTTCTATTTTTATCTATGTGGTATTCCTTAACTGAACATAGTTTCTGACCATCTATTGTTCCCAAATCATCATCTTCCCATACCCTTATTTATTTTAACATTGATGATTTCCTTATCGTAATGATTTTCATCATTATTGCAGTTTATGATTGATGATTGACCTCATGATTATTTGGTGTGTTATAAACATTTCTCTTCCCCCACCAACATTTGTTACAGTTGTTTTATGTGATTAATCAATACATCATTATCTTCCAATTATGAAAATATATTTTCAATTCATTAAGTTTATCGACGACCATAATTGGCCCTAAAATTCTATCATAGGGTGAGAAGGCATTGTTGCATGTTATTTTCGTTGAATTTCCATATTCTACGTAGTATTGTCACCATATTATACACTAATCTATGTTGTTTCCATTTACAAAGGCTCCTTATTGAACGACTAATGATGGGATGTCATTCAGTATGCCATGAACCAACCCAATTCCAGGCCACAGAAGAGGAATGTATTATTTTGAATATGGTAGGATGGCTAGAATATTTTGGATGATTGTAAGGATTCGATAATGAGGTTGCACTTGAATTCATGAAGAATTTAAATGTAGGAGTAAAAATGGTAAAGAATGGGAAGATGAAGGTCAATGAAGAAATAATAGTAGAGGTAACAAGCCTCTCATCCGAAGGGGAGAAATACTACAAAGTACATACCCCACTACAAAATGTGGCCCTTCTATTTTTGAATCCAGGGTACGAACTAGTTAAGCAAGGGAAAGGGTATAACCACAACTCACTTCTAGAACTTCAAAAAAAGTTAGTCGGAAATACTGAGTGATACATTACTTGTGATGGAAGGTATTATGTAGTGTGGGGTCATCATCTTAAGTTAATGGCATATCCGAGACAAAAGGTAATCTTGAACCTTTTTTTTTTCATTCACTTTTACGTAAAACTATTGGTAGATTAAGAAGCTATAAAGATCAATTTTCAGTTTTCAGTCATCATGAACTCATTAAATTTCTATTTGTGAGGATTTTGAATCAAATACAACATAGTTTGGATGGGATTTTAAGAAACCCTAGGGATGAGCAAGAAATTTCCTTAGGAAGTGAAGCAATTATTGAATAACCTAGAAATATTTTAGTTGATAATGAGAAGGAAGAAAGAGTTAGTGAAACAAACCAAAATGAAACTTATATGACAAGAGACCCCTCAAGATAAGTTGTGTAACTTGAAATTTTGACTCCTCAAAAACTTAGCAGATTAGAAAAATGAGTGGCATTATTTATGGCCTCTTTGCCAAAAAAGAGGAGAAGATCATTTGGGCTAGTTAAATTGCATTAGGGACTATTGGGTGCAACCCAACTTGGTCTAAGTTTTTGGTCAAAGACTCCACATTTTGAGGAGGGGAGCAAATAGAGCTAATGAATTTATATTCATCGTGCGGTGTTTTAGGGGCTTTAGGGCGGATCAAAGCCCCTTATTTTGTAACGGGTTTCAAGTATTAGTCATGGTTTTGTTGAATCCGTGGTATATGGACCATGGCTTTTGTAGTGATGTAATGTATATAAGGAGATGTAATACTTTGTAATAGAATCATGAATGTAATGAGAGAAGCATATATAGTTTTTATTCTTTGTCTTGAGTCTGTATTTTGGGGAAGACTCTGCAGCTTAGTTCACGGAGGCCTTGAACAGTCTACAGTTGAGTGTGTAGACCACCTGCAGTTGTGTGTGAAGGTTAGGAAAGAGCATTTATTGAAGATCTGTATAAATAAATAAGAAGTTTGGAAAAATATTATGTATCTTTCTGGGTTCATTCTCTGTTGTTGGTATTATCGTTATGCATGCTTTCTACTAAATTGCATGGAAGAATACAAGTTATATTATTTTCTGTTATTTGATGTGATAAGAGTAATTATGTAAAGTTAATCATCAACGTGAATTTATTAATATATGAAAATTTGTAGGAAGGTAGAAAACATAATTAAAAAAACAGACACAATGATGCGTATATCCCTCTGGTTGCGAAAACTTGGTTTTGCAGCCTCACATAACTTCTTCGGGTGAGACTGTGTTCTACTTGTAGGTAGTTTCCAAAAGGACCTGTGGTTGAGGGTTTTTTTGGTGCACAACAAACTCTGAACCTGGGTCCAGGTTTCTCAAACCAAGAAATGGTTCCATTATTGAGACCAATATTTTCTTAAGGCATATGTTTTGGCGCCAGTTGAAGAAATAAATCCAGGAGTGGGTTGAACAGAAAGAAAGAGAATTTGCAGAAAAAGAGAAAAGAAACCCTTGATTATCAACTGAAGACTAATTGTAGAAATATATATTTGAAGAGTAATACAAAATATTCTTTGGTTCATTCCACATTGAATTGTACAAGTGGGTATCTAAGCTAACTGAGCATAAGACTAGTTTCAAGAACGATGAACCTAAGGAGTGGAATCCTGAATTGATATGATGACTCAAGAACATCAGTAAGAGTATCTCTAGGGCTATTGATTTTTGGATCGATATCATTTTGGGAGGATTTATTATTGAGTTTATGATATATTCAATTGTGTACTATAGCGAAGATGAACGGATATTTTTCAAAGCACCACGAGGTAAGTTGTTAAAATCGTTTAACCTTTGGATTAAGATGTTACTGTGTAAAAAAATGGATTTTATGAATGCAGTCAGATTAATGTTTGGAAGAAGAGGAAATAAGCCTCAACCAGGGCCTACGTGAAGTGGAAAACAATTGCAGAACATATTCAAAGAATTCTATTGAAACTGACTATAGCCTCTTGTTAGGAGGATTTGAGAGTGAAGAAGAAAGAAGTAACCCTACAACCCTACAATATTCCCCCACCCATCGTGAAGGTGCATCGAAGTCAGGAGCCAAGAAGAATCAAGACATCTTTGAGATTCCCCATCCATCCACCCCCCTTACAACCGATCCCCCTTCCCATAATTCCACTACACTCCCAACCACTCCCCCTCCACCTAGACCCTCAAGAAGAAACATGGTTGATGACATTAAGTTGCCTATTTTCAAAGGACTAGGATCAGAGGATCTTGATCAGTTATGGTTTGTAGCTAACGCAGTATGGGAAGACAAATCACTAATGATGGTGTAAATAAGGTGCATCTCGTCACGTCGTTGTGAGAAAGGGCACTAACCTAGTATAAAAAGTCCTCTGTGACTAACTTGACTACTTCATTGAATGAAATTAAGAAAGCATTGGTATCATAATTCAAGAAGCCGAAATTAGAATCAGAGTGTATCATAGAGCTAAAATAAATCAAATAGACAGTGACTGAATCTATGTCGGAGTTGGATCAATGATTCAAGGTGTTTATGGGTCAAGTAAGCTTTGATATACCCCCACAACAACATAAAGAATGATTCATAGCCACACCACTACCACGTATTAGGTTACCTTTGACACAATAGAAGATCGCAACTCACGCTGAAGAATTAGAGATTGCAATGAAGTTGGTCGCTTCGCCAATTGGGGATACTCATGAAGGAGTACAACAAATATAGAGTCAGCTATTCAATCTAACCTTAGAATTGTAGGACCCCAAGAAAGGTAAAGAGACCATATCAAAAGTATGGTGTACAAAATGTAAAGCATAGGGTCATTATAGGGATCAATGCCCCATGTGTAGATATTATATTCCAAATGGAGTGCCTAATCCAGTAAACCCAGGTTTTTGGTGTGGGATTTATAGAATGAGAGGCCAACATCGCTCTGAAGACTGCTACCTATTACAGAAGTAGGTACAGACCTCGAAGTAGTTGTTTTGTAACTTCTGTATATTAGTAGGACATTATGAGAAAAGGTTTCTGAAGTTATGACTTAATGATGGAGCACATTATTGATAGTTATAGACTGCAATTTCAAGGACATACACATGAGGAGCAAGGCTAACACGCTAGTCCAGAATAACTTCAAGGATGAGGATGAGGTTTCGGTCAAGGACGTGGCCAGATTATCTATTACAACTGTGAACAAGCTGGACACTTTGCAAGAGACTTTCAAAACCCTATGACAACTTGTAGCTACTGTAAATATTTTGACCATGTGGTAGAAGAATGCCCCATCCTTATTGCAAAGATGCAGGAGAAAAGAAACCAACAACCTACAGAAAATATGAAAATGATGAAAATTGAGCCAAGAGAATATCAACCACACATTAACATTGTAACGAGAAGTGGAGCTGTGACTGGAAATGATAAAGAAGATTGGAAAAACGAAGTTGAACCTACATGTGTAAGAAAAACTACTAAAAAACATTTAGTATTTTATATTCTGAAGGGAAAGAAAGTATTCAGGGAGGCAAGGTGAAGATTTATTGATGAAGGATCCTTGACCTCCACTGCACAACCAACTCAGAAGGATAACTGTGAGATGGTATCAGTTTCGACACAAGATGTGGACCCAAATATTTTGAAGTTTTTTCTACATACTTGCAGAAATTATTGAAAAATTAGTAGAGGGATTGCATAAATTGATAGAATCTTGTGGTCCGAAATAGGTACTGCAGAGTGAGATGCGCATAGTGAATAATCTGCATAGACAAAAGAAGTGGGCGAGAAAGGAAAAGAGGCTTACAACACAGATTGGGGGATATAACATGGATCAGGTTACCTTGGATCTAGGATCTGATGCCACTGAATTAGCGAATCAAACTTGGAATTGATGGGTAAGTCGAAGTTGCATTGGTCAACTATTCAACTGAAGAATTTGAATCAACATAAGATCATCCCTCTAGGAATATTGTTAGGAATCATAGTAGGCATTGATGTAGTGTGCACTACCACTGAATTCGAAGTGATTGAGATTGTGGATGATAGTAATCCATAACCTCTGTTGCTTGGATTGGATTGGGAATTTGATAACATGGCTATAATTAACTTGAATAAAAGGAAAACGATATTTTAAAGCAATAATATGATATTATTGTGCCATTAGATCCATCAAAGGGAGCGAGATATATTGAACCTACCAGAGAAGAATACAACATGGATGACATTGACAACATTTATCAGGTAACCACAAAAGAAGAAGAATGGATCAATCCTATTGTGGATTTAAAACTGACTTGGGAGAAAGAAAGTTCTTGCACTTCAGATTCAGAAGAGGAATTGGAAAACTGACAAAACGTGTAGCATGAAGTGTCTATAAGGCAATGTGAAAGGATCACTAAAGTAGTTTGTTGTATGATAGTTGAGGTACATGAATTACCTTTATATGATGGTTTACATGATTTAAATACTTTATTTAGATATTGTGAAAGACAGTACCAGAATGTCATAGGCAATTAGCTCTGGATCAAGCACTAAGGGCTACTCCTACTAGATGGTGTGGTATTCATAAGAAGACAATAGGATATTAGAAATAATTTAGAAGGTTGACGTGGGTAATATTTGGACAAATAGAAGAAGACCTCATAGACAAGTATGTTGGCTAGAATGGTCCTAGAGACCACATATAGTTCTGTATGGCAGCTTGGGGATAAATTCAACGTGAAGAATGGGTGTATGACTTCATCCATATCTTGGAGAGAATTCCTCAGAATTGGTGTCTAAAAACTGCGCTTTGACATGGTACTGCTAGTTAGGAAGATATGGTTGCTGGATTCATAATGACATTCAGATTTGAAGAAGATTGTGTACATATAGATGCAACCCTAAATATAGTTAAGAAGAATGTAATGTAATGTAATGCTATAATATCACTACCGAAGAGGATGAAGATCCTCGCGACATTGAAATTAAAGAGTCAGAAGGTCATCGTGAAGTAAATGGACCTGAGATAGAGATGCCTAATATAATGAAGCCACTAAAGACGAGGAAGGTGAATATAGGGTCACAGGTTGAACGAAAGTATGCAACAATAGAAGATTATTGGGGCAAAGACACACTTAGTGAGATAACAGATCTCATGCATGAATATCAGGAGTTGTTTTCTATTAAGTTTTTAGATATGAAGGGCATATTAGGAGATTTGGGGGTCATGAGGATTCCTCTTAAGCCTGATGCAAATCTTGTCAAGAAGAGACCTTATAAACTGAATCCAAAATTCAAGGAGAACGTGAAAGAAGAATTAGAAAAAATACTAACATCTAAGATAACTAAACCTGTCAAAGATTATGAATGGGTAAGTCCCATGGCAGTTTAGGAAAAGAAGGAAAAAGGAAAAATTAGAATATGTGTTGACTTAAGGAAGTTTAATGACAGATCCCTTCCCTACACCATTTATAGATGAAGTATTGGACAATGTAGGAGGACAGGAGTCCTATTCTTTTATAAATGGCTTTTCAAGACACCATCAGATTAGAACTGTGCCAGAGGATAGACATAAAACAACTTTTACAATAGAATGTGGCTCTTATCAGTACATGGTGATTCCATTTGGATTAAAGAATGCACTTGCTATATTTTCCAGAGTTGTAATTGCGGCTTTCAAAGAATATATACCTAAATTTATGGAAGTGTACTTCATCGATTGGACAGTCTTTGGTCTCTTAAAGAAGCATCTGGCCAGCTTAAGGTCGATGCTAGATACATGTAGGTAGCACAGGATCTTATTGAACTTGAAGAAGTGCATCTTTTGTGCACCATTTGGTATACTATTGGGACATGTACTTTGTAAAAAAGGATTAATGGTAGATCCCATGAAGATCGCAGTTATTGTGAACCTACCAGTACCAAAAGTAGTAAGACAAATGTGCACTACATTGGCACACACTAGCTACTATAGAAAGTTTATTAAGGGGTATGCATAGATAATTGCACCAATGGACAAATTGTTGAAGAAAGTTGTGACTTTTCAATGGAGAAAAGAGTGTTGGGAGATCTTGGATGTACTGAAAGAGAACATGGTAAATGCACCTATTCTAGTTTTCCCAGGTTGGAAGAAGGAGTTCAATGTACATGTTGATGCATCTTGCATAGCATTGGGTGTAGTGCTAGCATAGCCAAGAGTAGGTAAAATTTATTATCCCATAGCATTTGCAAGCAAGAAACTGTCCAACGATGAAAAGAACTATAGCATGACAAAAGGAGAGGGATTAGATATGGTGTATGGATTACAAAAGTTCAGGCACTACTTGTTGGGGTCACATTTCAAAATGTTCACTAATCACTCCGCACTGAAATATTTGGTGAATAAGCCTATTTTAGGAGGAAAGATCTATCGATGGTTGTTATTATTCTAGGAGTATGACTTTGAATTTGTAGTAAAGCAATGGAAATTGAATTCTAGACCTGATCATCTAACAATAATATAGACAGGAGAAGAACCCACAAGTATCAAAGATAACCTACCTCATGCACAACTATTCGTGATTAGAGTCGCAGGTGATCACCTCATAGATATTATTCAATTTTTTCCCATAGAAATGGTGCTCATGGAGTACAATACGAAGCAAAAGAAAGAGTTGGTTGTTTGAGCAATTGATTTCTCATAGACTGCGCAGATACATCCCTAAACATGAATGAAAATGTATTCTAATGGAATCTCATGGAGGAGTCACATGAAGGCACTATTGAGGAAAATACACTATGCAAAAGATCTTGAGAGTTGGGTTATGGTGGCCCACAATACATAAGGATGCAAAAGAATTCTGCCAAGCATGTGATGTATGTTAAAGAACAGGAAATCCATCTAGAAGAGATGAAATACAACCAGTGGCACTGGTAACTTTCCAGGATTTTTTCAAATGGGTGATTGACTTTGTTGGACCTATCAGTCCGTTAGGAAAGAAGACTGGTGTGAGGTACATAGTTACTGCAACTGATTATTTGACTAGATCGGCTAAGGCATAACCAGTGAAGGATTGCATTATAGAAACTATTGCGAAGTTCATCTTTGAATATATACTATCTAGGTTTGGTTGTCCGAAGATCTTGATGAGTGACCAAGGCACACATTTCTTGAGCAAGACTATTGAAGCACTAACTAAGGAATCCTAGGTTTATCACTAAAAAAGCACTCCTTATCATCCTCAAGAAAATGGAACAGTTGAAGCTTTCAATAAGATTCTAGAGAATTCCTTAACCCTAGGTATGCTGTGTGAACAAAGATGACTGGGATTTGAGAATTCTAGTGGTGTTGTGGCCATATATAACAACATGAAAGAAATTGACAGGGAAGACACCATTTAGGTTGGTATATGGAAAATATGTAGTTATGCCTATGGAATACATTGTGCCAAGCTTGAGAATTGCAGTTTTCATAGATATGTCAAGCCTTGACATTATAAAGGAAAGAATGTCACAGATACTAGCTCTAGAAGAAGACAGGTTCATAGCAGGGTTCCATCACCGAGTACAAAAAGCAAGGGAGAAAGCCTGACATGACAGGCATATAAAGAAGAAGACATTCAAAGAAGTAGATATGGTATTACTATATGAAAGCAAATTTGTGGCTTCCTAGGAAAATTTAAAACACATTGGTTAGGACCATATATCATAAAGCACATCTCTAATGATGGTGCAATTCAGCTCACGAAGTTGAATGGTCAGTCGATTCTAGGATGAGTGAATGGTAGTAGATTGAAGATATACAGGGATGATGATGTCCATGGAACGTTGTAGTAAAAATTGAAGGGAAGGAAGTCTTAGTGCTACCTACAGTTGAAAGTGGGCATGACACTATAAAATACTATGGAGAAAGGGACTTTGTTGAAGGAATATTACTATGAGATATTCAGGAATATGATGAAGTCCAAAGGAACTGTGACAAAGAAAAGGCGACTGAACCACTAGGAAGGGTTCATCAAATTTGGCTAGAAATATGACCATTGGAAGTAAAAAGGTACCATTAAAAGGGATATTGTCATTAAGGGACATGGGAAAAGAGCATCTATGAAGCACAACTAGTTGTATCTAGCCCAATACTTGCATTAAATGAGAAAATCTTAAAGAAATCATGAGGCTAGAATTCAAATTTGTTATAAAAACTGCATTTCACACCACATTTAATAGTTTGTTGTCTAGTGGAGTTGAGAAATTGCATAGAAGAGATTTATTGTATGTCTGAGAGGAGTTTTGAAGAACTTGTTGGAATATTTGAAAAGAAAGGATTAGCAGGAAATATGGAGGCACAAGGAGTGAAGGTAGCAATATCCCCAAGATCATAGAGGTCACCGAGAAAGCAAGAGGCCATAGAACCACAACCACATAAGAAGTAGGAGAAGAGACTAGTTGAGATCTCTATGACAGAAATTAGAACATCCCTAAGGAAGAAAATGCAGACATAAGTCTGCACGAATAAAAAAGAAGATAAGCAAAAGAAGTTGATGTAGAAAGGAAATAAGTCAATACAACAGAAGGTGCCTCAACAGATTGATGATAGTGAAGAGGAGGTCGAGTTTCAACGCATGTAGACAGAGGATGAAGATATTCCCAATGTGCTCCCACCTTACATGCCACCAAGAAAATAAAATTCCAAGCTAGTTAAGGAGATGAAGGATGGAAGTTTGGACATGTTCACTCTGTCATTGCCAGAGGAAGTATCGTTTGAGGGTGAAGTGTTGGGGAGGATCCCCAAGCTAAAGATGGAATACTGGGACTTTAACAATCGAAGCAAGTACCCTCAATTTTAACCAAGTAGGTATCTGAAACAGTTTTGGTACCCACACAATAGAGCCACAAGGTTGGAGCTATTCTAGTGGGCTTCAGGATTGTAGAGATTAGGCCTTATGAACATGTTGAATGTGCCACGCTTTGATCGAAGCACATCTAGTATGATCTATGTGAGGAATATCCTCGCACTGGTACATGACAGAGGCATCTGGCTAGGGATGAGGATCCCAATTAATGAGATGTTAATAAGGAAAATCCCAACCTCATTAAGGAAAAGAAACCATAGAAGAATTTGTGGGGAAGAACAAGGATAATGATATGGAACAAATGTTGAAGGACTTGTTTGGCTTAGTGAAGAAATCATGAGAGTATGACATCAACTCCATTGATGACCAAGGAGTGTTTTTTGTCACACACATCTTGGTAGGAAAGATAATGAGGAATTGCACGACCAATGAAGTGTCTACATCGGTAGTATATTTCGTTGTGTAGTGTAAAGCAGGATTCCAGTTTAAATGGGCTACCTATCTATGAGAAACACTTTTCATAGACTTTCGGGAGGAACAATAAGAAGGGAAGTCATTCCATTATGCTTGGTTTCTAATGCTCATCGCGCTGATCATGTGGAAAGAACCAGAAGACTCGTAGTTTCAATCTGTCGAGGTGGATGTTTGCGAGGCAGCAAGGTATTCCTCCCTCTGGTTTACTAAGGAGCTGACGCGCGCAACATAAAATAGGATTTTATTTGTGGTGATTGCATTGGATCTACACATGGTGGTGAATCAACATCCAAGGTTGTCACCTAGTATATATAAGTAGTATTCTCACTATGCAAATTACAAAGAAGACTTCCATAGAGCTTATGTGAAGGTAATGAAGAACCCAACTGAGACATGGCACCCATTTCCATACTTGGTAACTGAAGATGATTTTCTTGCCGTAGTATAGGAGTGGCTAGAATAATGGATGACTCCATTGGGTGGAGTAGTTGGAGCAAAGAAGGGTACCCTGTAGGATGCAAGTACAAGCGGAAAGGATGCAGAGGTGAAAATAGAGGTAACAATGTAGGAGCATGAGGAACCTCTCAGTGATGTAGAAGTATCAGAAGAGTCTCCTTTCATTGTCCGAAGGAGAGACACAACTACGACAGGCAAGAGGAAAAAACAGAAGGTGATTAATTCCAAGGGTGTAGAAATGCTTGGCCTCACTAATGGGTACATCGATGAGATCAGAGAGAAGGTCCAGGAGATCACGACCAAAAACTGGGACATAATTGATGATCGATATAGAACAATATTGAATAAGTACAGAAATGCATTGTGGAGTTGAAGGTATTATTGCAAGTAGCAAAACAACCCAAACAAATAACTCAGCCACTATAGCGAGAGCAAAGATATAAATTCAATTTGGTGTTAGAATTATGCATGTGCTAGCTAGGGCACTTCATTGGTACTCACCTAAGGAAAAAGAGTGAGATAAAGTATGGAAGAATGTCATCATAAATATTATCGCACTGACCATTTATATGTTGTAAAAAATCCATCAAAGTCTAACAAATAAGCTAAAGGAGCGGGAGCAGCAAACCTCAGCGATGACAATGCACATGGAAAAGGAGAAAGCTACATTGAAGAAACATCTAGACGAGGTGGCTAAGAAAAGAGATGATGAAATTCGGCAACAATTTTAGTTGGAAAAATCCATCCAAGAGATTTGTAGCACAGTCCCAGATGTGAAGATCGGTGATAAGGAACCACCAACATCAAGGGTTGTGAAGCTTGCCCTTATGAAAAAGGAATCGAAGAATACATTGGCGAAGCTCAAATTTGATTATGAAGTGCAGAGATCAGAGCTGCAAATAAGGTTGCAGACAACCATGCCACTAGAAGTATGGGAGCAGAGATAGAAATATTTAAAGGCAACATTGAAAGGAATCTCTGACATAGTAGTGTACTATGGGAAGTTATTGGATGACATGATGCATATTTCAACCTCATTGCAGGAGGATTTAAACATCCATAAAATCAAGGAATAATTATAAGTGAAGCAAAAACAGGGCGATGAGATCCTGGTATATGTAAGGACCTTACCAATCTTGCAAAGATTCGCCAGCATTACCGAAGGGAAGAAGCTCCAAAAGCAGATAGATGAGCTTTGGAGGAAGGAGTAGATATTACAAGGAATCAACCATGGCAGGATGAGGCTCTCAAACTATCTCAGGTAGTGGATGACAGGCTTAAATAAATAAAGAAAAGGGAGGCAGAGATACTACAGAAAGTTGTTGGCCCAACCACAGAGGCATTGCTAGAGGAAGTGTGCAAGCATGAGAAACAAATGGCAGAAACAATCCAACAGTATAATGCACTATACAATAGAATTGCAACAGATATCAAGGGGACTGAAGCTGAGTGACTCAGGATGAGTCACGAGTGAGTATTGGGGTCCTGTTGGGGGCAACCAAACTTGGTCCAAGTTCTAGGTCAAAGACTCTGCAATTTGAGGAGTGGAGCACGCAGAAATAATGAAGTTATATTCATCCCGCAGTATTTTAGGGGCTTTAGGGCGGGTCAAAGCCCTTTATTTGGTAACAGGTTTTGGGTATTAGTCACGATTTTTTTGAATCCATGGTATATGGACCATGGTTTTTGTAATGATCTAATGTATATAAGGATATGTAATACTTTGTAATAGAATCATGAATGTAATAAGAGAAGAATAGATCATTTGCATTCTCTCTCTTGAGTCTGTATTTTAGGGAAGGCTCCACAGCTTAGTGCACGGAGGGCTTGAAGAGTCTATAGCTGAGTGCACAGACCACTTGCATTGGGTGTGCAGGTTAGGAAAGAGCATGTATTGAAGATTTGTATTAATAAAGAAGAAGTTTGGTGAAATATTATGTATATTTATGTGTTCATTCTCTGTTGTTGTTATTATCATTATGCATGCTTTCTACTCAATTGCGCAAAAGAATACATGTTATACTATTGTCTCTTATTTGATGTGATAAGATTAATTCTATAAATTTAATCATCAGCATGAAGCTCTTCATATATCTGAATTTGCAGGAAGGTAGAAAAAATAATTAAATACACAGACACAATAATGCACATATCACTATGGTTGTAGAAACCTAGTTCTGTAGCCTCCCATAACTGTTGAAAATAACAACAAGAAATGCTAAAAATAGCATTGCTATAAATAGCAGTTCAGCCATTGTTGAACATAGTAACAAGGGATGAAAAATGGAAGTGATAAAAATAGCATTCTATAAATAGCATTTCAGGATACCTTCCTATTTTAGTCAGTCCCTAAACTAAAATACTGAAGTAAAATTCGAATTTGATCTTAGCAATTGTTTGTAAAATAATTAATTAATTCAACTTCAGTTAATTAGTTAAGGAAAATCAAACATTAAGTCTATGTGGGGACATGCAACAGTTTCTCCACTAATTGAGCAATTTATCCATCAGTTAAAGAGATAAGAATAAGTTGTAATATCGAGTTGTAATTAGTTTGCTCAGTTAACTGAGTCAAGTCAAGTTAGATTAATTCAAACAGTTTGTTGAATTAATGTAAGTTCAGTTAGTTAATGTTTGCATGCATGTAACTGCTGCACTTCAGATAACTGAATATTCTCTCATAAATAACTCATGCATGTCAGTTCAATCAGAGACCTAGTTGAGATCAGATGGAGGGGCAGTGTACTATCAGTTGCTAGAATATTCCATTGTGAATATTCCTTGCATGCAGAAGGAATTCTTTCCTTGAGGATTGCGTAATTACTTTTTTAGGTTTAGTGAGTAGTGTGATGAAAATAATTCACACATGTGGCTTCATTGGACCCCATGAAAAATTGTGCAAGGAAATAGGAGGCTTGCAGGGCTTGAGGAGGACATATACTATGTCTATTCAGTCTGTGAGTTGTATTGTTTGATTGCAGAGAGAGCGGGATAGCTTGAAAGCTGATCCTTTTTGTAACTTGAACAAGATTTCAACCTATATGATAATACAGAGATTGGGGTTTTAGGCTGAGGCTTTCCTTAGGTTATTTCTTCTGTGTTATGTGTGATTGATTTCTCATTCTCAGTTATATGTGTTCTCTTGATCTTGCTCAATTCAATTAAGCTTCCGAAAAGTGTTGTAGAAGTAGATCTTGTATTGTGTTTTCGTATATTGCATAATATATTGATCTACAGTGGGAATTTCTACATGGTATCAGAGAAAAGGTGATCAAGGTGAAGAACAATATACTGGAAGGAGAAGTTCAAAGTTTGTGGTTCCTGAATGTAGAAATCGAGTTCTTATCACATCTAAATTTCACTGATGGCATTCAGTGGTTTAAGACTTGAGTATGCCCATGATGGCAGCTCGAATTATATAGCCTGGAAGGATCACATGGAGGAAGTATTAGAGGATAACAGTCTAAAGGGCTTTATTGATCAAGAAGTCCCCAAGCCGACTGATGCTACTCAACTGGCGAAATGGAAGAAATGTGTGGCTAGAGTAAGGAGAATCCTCCTGGAGGGAGTTCGAGACCACATTGTCTCGAGCCTCTGTGGGAAGGAGACACCATTTTTGATATGGAAAACATTGAAAGATCTATATCAGAACAGTAGCAATCAAAGGAAGCTAGCACTGAAAGACAAGCTTTGTAAGATCAAGTGTGAAGAGGGCAACATGATCTCTACATATCTGAACAAGCTCACCACCTACAGGGATGAGCTTGGAAGTGTAGGGATCACGACTGCTGATGATGACATGGTGAGTCTTGCACTCCTCGGTCTTCCTAAGAGCTGGCATAGCTAACAAGACTCAGTTAATGGAAGAGAAAAATTACCAGATTGGGAATGACTTTGGTCAGATCTGATGGAGGAGGAAATAAGAAGAAGCACCAGAGATGGATCCTCATCAAAGTAAGATGATGAGGAAAATCTAGCCTTAGCGAGTAAGGCAAGGAAAGGGAAAGGGAAGGAATCCCATCCCAAAT
>APFE030064988.1:2131-17036 GCA_000404065.3 Pinus taeda | reverse complement strand
GTGGGATGTATGTGGCACCTGGACAGTGGAGCCTCATTCCACATGTCAGGTGACAAGAATATTTTCAGTACCTTGGAGGAGAAGGATCTCTAGATGCGGATCGATATGGGCGATGATGGAAAGTACCATGTTTCAGGTGAAGGTATAGTTGTGTTTCAGAGGGAACATGGAGCTCCCCTCACCTTGACTAATGTAAAGTATGTACCAGGTCTGAAGAAGAATCTTGTGTCTATCACTATGCTAGAAGATAAAGGTTGTGATGTGGTCTTTAGTAAAGGAAAGGCATTCCTAAGGCATATCAGTATTGGATAGACAAAATGAATAGGGATTCGAATCAAGAATCTCTACAAGCTGGAGGTAGACGTATGTGCTTCTTTGAGTTTCAAATCTAACATGGTGCAAAGCCAAGATGGTGGCGAGCTATGGCATATAAGATTGGGCCACTTACACCATAGAGCCCTAAAGATCATGCAACAGATTTCTAATGGATTACCCAAGGGAAAACTTGAGCAGACGACTACATGCAAAGGTTGTACCTTGGGTAAGTATGTGAAATCTTCCTCTTCGGATTGAGATAGTAGAGCCGGAGCAATCCTGGAGAGAGTTCACTCAGATGTTTGTGGACTCTTCTCTGCAACCTCCACTGCTTAAAAATGGTACTATGTTATTTTTATTGATGATTTTTCTCATAGATGCTGGATCTACTTTATGCAAAAGAAGGGTCAAACCTTCTTGAGCTTTTGTGAGTTTAAAGCCTTGGCAGAGAAAGAATCTGGAAAGAAAATAAAAGCCTTGCATAACGACAATGGTTGAGAATATGTCTCCCAACAATTCAAAGACTTCTTCGCTAAAGAAGGAATTAAATGGGAATTAATGGCACCCCATAACCCACAGCAGAATGGGGTGGCCAAAAGGAAGAACATATCAATTGTGGGAGAAGCTCGAGCGATGTTGCATGACCAAATCCTACCACTGCATTTGTGGGTTGAGGCATGCAATACAATAGTATAATTGCAGAACAGAAGCCTACACCATATACTGGGAATGAAGACACCTATGGAGGCCTATTTCAGGAAGCAACCTAATGTAAGTCACTTTCGAATCTTTGGATCATCAATTTATTGTCATGTGACCAAAGATGCCAAGAAGAAGCTAGACCCAAAAACTAAGTTGGGAATACTTATGGGGTACATGGATACACCCCACAACTATTGGGCATACCTGCCTTCAACTTAGAGGACTGTGGTACACAGGGATCTGAAGTTTGATGAGAAGAAAGCCATGCAAGTGTCACTTGAGAGGGATCTCAAGTTGCATGTAGAGGAGGGACTTTCAATTCCTAAGGAGGAGGAGCCTTAGATTGATGCAGAGAAGCCACATGCAGAGGATTTGGGAGTGGAGACATCCACTCATGTAGATACTTCTAGAGATGGGCAGAAACACTCAAGGGAAGTTGATAGGTTGATGCTAGATGTGTGGGAGAATGTGGGACAGCCATCTTCTCAGCAAAAACAGAGGAGGTCGCCTGAGCTGTACACTAGGTACATGGCCCTGGTTGGGGAGTGAATAGATACTAAAGAACCTTCTTCATTCGAGGAGGCAGTGCAACAACTAGTCTAGGTTGATGCAATGATAGAGGAGTACGACTCTATCATTCAGAGTAGTGTGTGGGATGTTGTTCCAAGGCCTCAAGGTAAGTCAATGGTGAGTTCCAGATGGCTTTACAAGGTAAAGAAGGTAGCTAATGGTAGTGTTGAGAAACATAGGGCAAGGTTTGTCGCCTGGGGTTTCTCACAAGTCGAGGGGATCGACTATGATGAGACTTTTGCTCCTGTAGCAAGGTACTCATCAATTAGATCAATGTTGGCAGTATCAGCTTAGATGGGGTGGAAGATCCACCAGATGGAAGTGAAGACAACATTCCTCTATGGGAAGATTGAGGAGGAAGTGTACATTGAGTATCCAGAAGGTTTCGAGACCTTCAATCGTGAGTCGCATGTGTGCAGACTCAAGAAGGCTTTGTATGGGCTGAAGCAAGCACCCTGTGCTTGGTGAACCAGGATCGACAACTATTTCACTGGGTTGGGCTTCACCAAAAGTGAAGCAGTTGTGAATCTTTACCACATCATGGTAGAAGGTAAACCATTGATCATTGTTCTTTATGTTGATGATCTGATTTTGACAGGTGATAATTAGCTGATACAATCTTGCAAGGAGGACCTTGCAAGAGAGTTCGAGATGAAGGACATGGGCCTCATGCACTACTTTCTGGGCATGGAGGTGTGGTAGAAATATGGTGAAGTATTTTTGTCTCAAGGCAAGTATGCCAATGAGATACTCAGGCACTTTCACATGGAGAAGTGCAAGCCCATGGAGACTCCTCTAGCTGGGAACTAGAGGAAGGAGGATGCCACTTTAGGTGTGGTAGTAGTTGCTACTATTTATCAGCAACTAGTGGGTTCTCTTATGTATCTGGTGAACACACAGCCTGACTTATGCTTTGTAGTGAACCGGCTAAGTCAAGCTATAGTTCATCCTACCAAGTTGTTTTGGAAGGCAGCGAAGCATGTGCTGAGATACCTTAGAGGCACATATCAGTTTGGATTATGGTACAAATAGATAGAGGGAGTGAAGCTTCAGGGCTTCATAGATGTGTATTGGGCAGGGAGTCCATCAGACCAGAAGAGCACTTTTGGAGGAATCGTCAACCTTGGTACAATTGCAGTTTCCTGGTACAACACAAAACAAAGATCAGTTGCACTTAGCTCACCAGAGGTTGAATACATGGCTGCTAGTCAGGCTACATGTGAGGCCATCTAGATGAGGAAGATTCTAGTGGGACTGTTTGGTCAGATGATGGGTCCTACAGTGATCTACTGTGATAACCAAAGTTGTATCAAACTCTCTCAGAATCTATTTTTTCATGACAGGTCCAAGCACATTGATATCCAGTATCACCATCTTTGAGGCTATGTGGTCAAGAGGATCACATTGTTGTTGTATGCTTCGACCAAGGAACATGATGCAGATACTTTGACTAAGGCATTGTTGAAATGCAAGTTCGAGTTCCACAGAGACAGGATTGGGGTTACTAATAATCCCTTTCTTGTTGAGAGGGACTGTTGAAAATAGCAACAAGAAATGCTAAAAATACAAATGCTAAAAATAGAACTGCTATAAATAGCAGTTCAGCCAGTGTTGAACATAGCAATAAGGGATCAAAAATGGAAGTGCTAAAAATAACATTCTATAAATACCATTTTTGGATATCTTCCTATTTTAGTCAGTCCCTAAACTAAAATAGTGAAGTAAAATTCGAATTTGATATTAGCAGCTGTTTGTAAAATAATTAATTAATTCATCTTGAATTAATTAGTTAAGGAAAATCAAACATGAAGTCTATGTGGGGACATGCAGCGGTTTCTCCATTAATTGAGGAATTTATCCATCAGTTAAAGAGACAAGGATGAGTTGTAATATTGAGTTGTAATTAGTTTGCTCCGTTAACTAAGTCAAGTCGAGTTAGATTAATTCAAACAGTTTGTTGAATTAATGTAAGTTCAGTTAGTTAATGCTTGCATGCATGTAATTGTTGCACTTTATATAATTAAATATTCTCTAATAAATAACTCATGCATGTCAGTTCAGTCAGAGACCCAGTTGAGATCAGATGGAGGGGCAGTGTACTATCAGTTGCTAGAATATTACATTGTGAATATTCCTTGCATGCAGAAGGAATTCTTTCCTTGAGGATTGCGCAGTTACTTCTTCAAGTTTAGTGAGTAGTGTGATGAGGCCAATTCACACATGTGGCTTCACTAAACCCCAAGAAAAACTAAGCAAGGAAATAGGAGGCTTGGAGGGCTTGAGGAGGACATATACTATGTCTATTCAATCTATGAGTTGTATTGTTTGATTGCAGAGAGAGCTAGATAGCTTGAGAGCTGATTCTTTTTGTAACTTGAGCAATATTTCCACTTGTATGATAATATAGAGATTGGGGTTTTAGACTAAGGCTTTCCCTGGGTTATTTCTTTTGTGTTATGTGTGATTGATTTCTCATTCTCAGTTATATGTGTTCTCTCGATCTTTCTCAATTCGATTAAGCTTCCGCAAAGTGTTGTAGAAGTAGATCTTGTACTGTGTTTTAGTATATTGCATAATCTATTGATCTATAGTGTGAATTTCTACAATAACCACTTCGGGTGAGACTGCAATCTATTTGCAGGTCGTTGCTGAAAGGGCTAGTGGTTGAGGGTCTTGTTGGTGCACAACACACTCTGAACCTTGGTCGAACACCCTCAAACCAATAGGGACAAAGTTCCTTAAACCCCTCTAAGAAATCAACAAAATAAAATTTAATTCAAGAAATTTCTAATGAGTAAGGAAGACAATAGAAAAACGCTGAAGAAAATGTGGCTTAGGATTCATTAGCTCCAAAAAAAAAATATAAGACGGGAAAAACAACAAACAGAAGTGGCTCAGGTATTAGAATAATTGAAAACTTTATTCAAAAAAATGAACCTAGGGGATCCAACATCCCCTACAATGGAGGATCTTCTAGTCATTTAGGTATCCCTGTTAATTCTAATGAGGATGCTTTGCCTGATTCTCCATTTGCATCTCCTTTTATTGGATCCCAAGTCACTGTCATTTTAGATTAATCTGATGATTTTGAATCTATTTCAACTCAAGAAAACTGCAGGGATTTTTTTGCCACTGTATTAGAACCCTCTTCTCCAAAATATATGGCTCCACAATTTCCTCTGGAAGACTTGATTGGTGTAAGCCAATAGCTTAATGTTTCTTCTTCATACATGACAAGTAGACCTTAGAATGACCCTCTTATTAACATTTCCTTAGATCCTATGATTGGTAGATCTCCAATGGAAGTTTATAACTCATCTATCGATCCTCTAGTGGATACTTCTACCCAAAAGACTACTATCAAAGATTACGAAGTAACAACTTCGGTTTCCCCTACTAATTCTCCAACAATTTTGGCCAAAAAATTTGCTTGAAGAACTAGAGGTACAATAGTTGTCAAGAATAAAGTAAAAGGAAAATTTCTCAAGGAAGTTATTGCACCGAGGAAAAAAAACCATAGGTTACAAAGGAAAGTTTAACAACAGATAAAATGGTTGCAAACTAGTTGACAATTTTATGAGCTTCATGAAAAGAAATTTGTAGAACAACTTGGAACTAATGATGGGTAGAAAGAAGTCTAGAATGTTGAAACGTAGACTCTTGAGTGTTCCTAGACCTTCTAACACCCTATTCCAACCATCACACCTCTTTTCCCAGCTTCCCAACACCTCCAAAACCTCACAATTAGCTCTCGGTTGTATCCTGTAGGTTTCCTATAATTGCTACAGGATCATCTTGTACATTTCTAGTACATCCTATAGGTTTTCCTGAAACGGCTTGTTTTGAGGCCAAATTGATGGGGAACCTCTAGGAGGTCACAAAATGACTCCTAGGACCCTTTCACTCCATTCAATCACTCCATAAGCCTTTTATCCATCCTCAACCACCTTCCATCCACCTGTCACATCCACAAGAACAATTAAATTGCATGCTTGATTTTACCAAAAAAACCCAAAAAAGTGAAAATAGATTTAATTTAGTTTTCTTGCTCACACATTAGTGTGGTTTGATTCTCTTTACATCTATAACGTAGATAGAAGCATTAGGTTAGTGTTGATTTAGAAATTCTACTTATCATAGCTATTTAAATGGTTAATTAGGATATGGTATGATTTATCATTACATGTTGTTTCCCTCATTACTGCAGTAGAGTAGCTCTCTTAGAATAGATTTACTCTTCTTCCATCAAAGAATCAAGCTTCTTCTGACTCTATAGATGTTATAGACATATTTGGGCACTGCAACCTCAATCAAATATGTTCGTAAACCAAGGGCTTCTGAGTCCCTAAAAGTGTTGTTTCATGCCCTAAACGAACAAGGTTAGCTGATTACATCATCTCCTAGAAGTTCTCCACAGAAAACTGCCTAGAACTGGTCAAAACTAGACCATACAGACTACTCAGTGCAAAGGGTGCGATGCATCTCACCTGCTCAGTGTAAAAAGTGTGATGCATACTGGAAAGCCCTTCTGTAGGGTGTGATGGGCGAGAGTAGACAAATGACAGAGACAGTTTGCAAGATGGATGATCATGGAATCTTCCAGAAACTTCTCTTATGACACTTTCCTCTGAGAATTCACCCAAGGATGAGTAAGAGATCAATGAAATATCCAAGTGGAACCAAGAATTATCAGTCGAATGACACTAATCAAAAACCCAGAGCTGACTCACACCTCTACAAATATCTATATATGGATCCCTCATCCCAGAGATCCAGAGGTTGAGGGTTGGAATATTGTATCTTGTAAGGAAGTGTTGTTGGTTTCCTGGTGGAATATCACAATGTTGGGTGATATAAGCTTTTCATGAGGTGAAGAAGGGCTTTCATGCTGGGAGGATGATGCTGGATCAGATCAATGGGTTGTAATCCTCTCTTCTAACCTCTATATCAGTAAAGCTATTCAAGTTTTCCTCCACATTTTTTTATGTTTGCTAATATATGCATGTATGTGGTCAATATATATCTGGTCCTATATTGTTTATGACTGTAGA
Source organism: Pinus taeda (assembly GCA_000404065.3). Classification (NCBI taxonomy): domain Eukaryota; kingdom Viridiplantae; phylum Streptophyta; class Pinopsida; order Pinales; family Pinaceae; genus Pinus; species Pinus taeda. Next base: position 10,398 of record APFE030064988.1, on the reverse strand, counting down.
TCTCTGCACTTTGAAGGTATTATGCTGCTTTGACTTTACAGGTACTCTTTGAAGCAGAGTGGTCAAGGGAGGAGTGGCAAAGATCTGTCAAAGGGGAGAAGGAATAAGTAGAGAACCAAGCGAGAGATCGAGGTTGGTATTCTTTGCTCTTCTCATATCTACTTCTCGTAAAGGAAAATGAAAGTAACTTTAATCTGTTTGTTTCTAAGATAGCTACCCATCTTAATGGGACTAGTAGCTCTGCATAGACACTAGATTTCCCGATAACAAAATGGTGACTCCATTGGGGAGCGAGTAGCTTGTTTGCTTTTCTATATTTGTTTGCTTTATAAACTTACGGACGGAGCTTGAAGTAAAGCCAGTTAGCCTTCGAACTGCATTTGCTATGCAAGTGAAAAGTAGATCAATGCTGCTTCAATCTATCTCCGAGTTTTGTTTATAAACTGAACAATTGATTTGCAAACATCCTAATTACCCTGGTGGTGGCTCCAGTAACCTCATTAGATCAACCCGTGTGATTTGCATTTACTGACTATCATTTACTCGACTTAAATCCCTGAACTGAGCTGCAAACTATGAACCAGAACCAAGTTGAAGTCTTGTCCCTAGACCATCGCACCTTCTCCTCTTGGCAATCTAGATGCATTGCACCTCCTGTGTGGAGTAGGTGAGATGCATCACACTTTCCCTGTGTTACAGGTACGATGATCAGATAACACCTCTTCTACTTCCAGATTTTGGTTTTTTGTTCACTCTCTTCAGCTTTATTCAGGAGTTTTTCTATCTGTGACTAGTATACCTCTGTGGAAACTCCCTTCCTTTACATGATTCAGCCTCCATATTACAAAGAACTGTAAATGTTTTTATGTATTGTTCGCCATTTACGGTTCTCTTTTACAAAGAAGTAGCTTAATCAAGTTGTCATCTTTTGATTTGAAAGTGTCACAAGTGTTTCAGTCAAAGAAAAGAATTCTATTGTTCTTGATGGTCGATTACACTGTTACTCTTGTATTTGATTTGAATTAGTAGTTTTTCAAGTGTCGAAATCAATTTTCAATTCAAAATTGCAAAGTGTTGTCATTATCTTCCTTTCGTTTTTTGAAAAGAAAATTGTTAGTACTGTCACTTGAAATGATTCAAATTTTTACTTAGCATTCTTTTTGTCATTCACACATTAAGAAAGCGAAAACAAATACATGCATGTGCATTTGCATTTAGACTTCTTGTTGATTTTGGTTTTGGACAATGCATCTAGTGTGTGCTCTTTTCTCTTTGTTGAAATAATTCCACTTCTCTTTCCTTAGTAGCTAGGGTTTTCATTGCAAAAAGAAGATTAAATGATTGTTTATCATCTTAGATTTCATTTTAGGAATTGTATATCTACATCATGCAGCGAACCTGAAACGAAAACTTCTTAAGAAAGATCAACTGTAAAATAAATTCAATGAACATAAAAACGCTTTGGAATCTAACGCACAACATTTAGAATTCTAGGCTAGAGACGTATTCTAACATCATAAAGCCTGGTAACTATCGCTTTCATTGTAGGTTGGGTGATTCCTCCTCCTTGAGATGACAAGTGCCAATACGGACTTGTGCTCCTACGTACTGTCAAGTATATATTGGGAGACCACAATAGGCTATATCCTTTATCCTTAGGAAGCCATGTCTATCACCCTATCAATCACAATGCACTGAACATAGCATTCGGGAATATTGACTCTCGTACCGTAAAAAGTATTCTACAGTTTTGCAATTGGTTTGGTAATCCCTCTGTCTAGATTTCCAGAGTAGTCTCTTTCGTTCCTTTTCAGACTCCTTAAAGGAAAAGGTCCATCTGATCACTTGTCACTTCAGGCTCATTAAAAATCGAAGGCCACTAGAGTCATCTTTTGTTTTTTATCGACTCTTAAAAATTGAAAAAGAAAGTTGTGTCAAAGCGTCTAAAATTCATTAAATTCAAAATCTTTTTTCCCCTTTATTTTCAGTTGATCAAGTAATCTGCAATCATGGAAGAAAGTCAATCAAAACTTCGTCGTTCGCAGAGATTACCAAGTCAATTGTCTTTGACTCCAAAAATGAAACTATTCCAGACAAATCGAACTCATTTAACTAGATCAAAGTCCCCTGGTTTGCTTGGAACTTTTGTTCCAACATCCTCAGGGACTTCGGTTACTCCAACCATCTCTGGGACCCCTTCCTTTACAAAAGAAGTTCCGCAGCCACAAGAGGACATTAGAACTAATCCTAGTGTAATGATAAATGCTTCTATTCCTGAACCGGCTACATCTACAGCTGATTCGGAAGGTTTCACCCCTCCAACAACTGTCGCTGCAGAGTCTATACCTTCTTCGGCACCAGAAATATTTTACGGACCTGACGGTCTACCTCTCCCACCTGGTTTGATTGCTATAGAAGAGATTGTGGAGGATCCTTCATCCAATACTCCATTGCATTTTGGAGCTGGATCACCCTATATTCTTCTTCATCAGAAGTTAGTCTCCCTTCATCACAAGTTCTTATAGAGTCGTTAGGAAATATCTTGGATAGACTAGATATGTCTGAACAACTGTCGACATCTAGGACCGTGTCATCTGACGCAGCAACAATAGAACCTCCTGCTACCACTCCGACAATGTTTGTCGATATACCATCTATCCCAACTAGCTCTCAACCGCTAGATGGAATCCATCCAGGGACTGTTTCAACAGTATGGTCTATTCCCGTTTGTTCATCCGGAATAATATCTGGAATCTCTTATGTTGAGTCTCAACAAATTGATCCTTCGCAATAGTATCAATTTGGGCAGTCCTGTCCCCAAAGGACAATTGTTCCTTTGAGCACTGGATTACCACCATATGGAGGGTAGTATACCCTTTCATTTTTTCCTCCGGGAGAACAACCATATGCCAGTTCGCAATAGAATTCGTATCATGCTGGAATTACATCTAGCGGTTGGGTACCAATACTGCCTCAAAAACCAAGAGTTGTATACTCAATGCAACAAAGCCTACCTATGTCAAATATCCCCACTACACCGACCATTGTGACAGTGTCGCAAGTACAAGCATTGCATGTTGTATGGCAACCTCAAGTTTCTCAGGTTGCAATATAATAGCCTCCTGTCTCCACGACACTACCACAATCACTGATTAGTGGCTCCGTAACCGGAGGGATCTAGGTTCAAATGGGTACTATTACCCCTCATCTTGGTCAAATAGCCAGTATTGGACAACAGTAAATGGTTTCACAACCATGGTTGGTGCAATATCAACAACCGCAATTCCAACAAGTTTACCAAGGATCTAAGCAGCAAATATTTGCAAATAATGGGCAGCCGTATATTCAAAACGATCAACAGCAATCATTTCATAATGGTTATGCCCATCAACCTTACCAAAGTTATCGGCATCAAATGCACTATGCTGGTATGCAAAGACCCACTGCTCAGGCGATCCCATCTTATCCTACGTATGCTTTGCCAAACCTGAATCAACAATTGCCCTTCGTGGTGACCTTAGAGTTACTGGATCTAAATCGGCTAACAAACGATCCAATTTCTTATGCCCCTTGGTGGCCAGTGATTCCTCACAAACTTTCGTCTGAAATTCCTAAATTTAATGGAAACTCGGGTTAAGACCCATAGAATCATGTGATGACCTTTCATCTGTGGTGTTCATCCAACACTCAACGATGATTGGATTTGGCTTCGCCTTTTTCAGAGAACGTTAGCTAGTCCCGCAACAAAATGGTACGTTGAATTGCCAAGAGCTTCATTTAATAACTTCAGCACCCTAGCCACAACCTTTTTAACAAATTTTCAATTACCGATAAGGTATGAAACAGGAACAGAGCTTCTTACCAATTTTAAGCAGACAACAACCACTCATATATCTGATCATATCCATGAGTGGCGGCATCATCGTAGAATGGTAAAAACATATGTTCCTGATCAACTGTTAGCTGAATGGTTTATTAAGTCATTGTTCCCTTCTATAACAGAAGATGTGGCAAAGGGAGGGGTCATCACTGAAGAGCAAGTCATTGCTCGTGTGCAATATCTAGACTTGATCTATACTCAGTCTGGTGCGCTCTATGACAAAATCCCTGATGCTCCTAGACCAGAATTTTCCATTCCTCCTCCTCCTAAATCAAACAAAGACTCTCATGTCGGCGATGGTGTGATAGGTACGACTAGCATGAAAACCGTAAAGGCTACATCCAAGAAATCTCGCACGGTTCCTAGTCAAAATGCAAATGAAGAACTTCTTGCCTCAGAGGTAAATACCATGTTGACTGACAAAGGCAAAGAACCAAAGCAACCAGGGGGCAAGAAGAAAAAGAAAGGGAAGAAGAAGAAACAAGAGGAGTCATCTCCTGAAAAATCTTCTGCAAACCCTCCTGGGCAAAAGAAACCCCCTACGGGGTGTCTGATATGTGATGAGGATCATTGGATGAGAGATTGTCCACATAAAGCTAAAGTTAAGAAACTCTTTAAGAGTTAAAAAACCTCAGCAGTATTGACTGATCCGTTTCCAAACCCGGGAACTAATATGGGTTCTAGTGACAATGCTTCCCCATCCCAAGTGCTTATGTTGTCCATTTCAAAACAACAAAATGATGTTTTGATATCGACAAGGAATAAAGATTACGGGAATCCACAGCTATCGAACAAAAGGGCTACTGATCAACCTAGTAGTTCGACAACAACCTCGACAGAAGTTGTGCCACCCATCATTCCTAAGCTAATGATAAAGCCGCAAAAGGGAGTAGTACACAAATTGACATTTAATCCTCGTGCCAGAGTAGCACAAAATTATAATATAGTAGAGGACCTAGCTCAATCGCCGTCCGCTATGTCGAAACTTGAGGTAATGCAAAATTGCCCCTCCCAAAAGCAGGCTCTATTGTCAGCAATAGGTGGGATTGACCCAACAGATTCCAACCTTGTGGCATTTAATCATAAAGGATATGACCCTTAGTTACTAGCTCAACTAGCTTTCCTTATTCAAGTGAAAGCCCTCAACAAAAGTATTCATTGAACAATTATTGATGAGGGGGCATCTACATGTATTATGTCGATGAGTTGCTGGAAAAATTTAGGATATCCACCCTTGTCACGATTGTCGATGACATTAAAAGCATTTGATGGACAAACATACACCCCATACGGGATTTTAAGTAACTTGCAAGTCAAATTGGGGGGAAAAACAGTAGAAATTGATGTTGAAGTTATCGAAGGAAACCTCAATTACAACATCCTACTGGGAAGGCCCTGGATATATTCTATGGCTGCAGGTGTGTTAACATACTTTAGAAAGATTACATTTCCTTTCCAAGGAGGAATTACAATCGTCGACCAACAAATGTTTCTCCCCAATAGTTCACAAGTTACGGGAAGCATTCCGATGATCCACGGAAGCTCTCGGTCACTTCAAAATATCGGAGTAGGCCTAGTAAAAGACCCTACATTGATGGGTACTTTTGCCCTACCACCTCCAAACATTCTGGCGGAAGTGGCCACGGTGGGAAGCTGCAACACGATATCTTCTGGATTCAGAAGATTCTTGAACATTTTGTTAGCATGGATCATCGCCCTAATAGAAATATTGTAGCAATCAATTTTCTTGGACTGAGGGCCAAACTCAAATCAACTCTCATCGAGTGTTTGGATAAATAGGTCTAAGGAATATGGCACCTCTTCAGATCCTTGGTCACATGTACACTCTAGAGACAAAGGAATCATTTAATCAATGATGATAGGAGAGGCACCATGGGAAGATTACCACCATCATTCCCATCTTCCAGATTACAATGAAGATTATTCCATCGACCTTAATCATCCTTCATTTTTTTTATTTTCTATCAAATATTGTAAATACAGTGGATTCAGAGGATAGTTCTTTTATTGTGTCAACCTCATTAAAAAATGAAACAAATCCCTTTCCAAATCGAATCTTTGATTATGGTCTCGTAAAATTCAAGTCGAGTCTTTCAAAGATCTCGAAGGTAAAACTTCATTCCAACCACCGTGTTGAATGCAGTGAAGCTTGGGGGGCACGCACCTCGATTTGAGTTATTATGCTAGGGGCATGCAAACTTATCATGAGCAGTGTTACTGCAGGGTTCAAGCTCGTTAAAAAATAAACCTGCCACGAGCAGTTTTACGCAAAGTTCAAGCTCGTTAAAAATTAAACATAAGCAATTAGAAAATGCTCCATTAGAGTTTAAGCTCATTAGAAAATGAACCAACCTCCGGTAAATAACCATTGTGAATGCATTATCATTAGCTTTTGAGCCATGGTCATGTTCTTACCATCACCTCCACTCTGTTTCAACTGATCATACGCCTCCATTTGATTTTTTACCCTTTTTAGGAACAACTGCGAAGAGTGATTCTGTTAGCCATCCTTGTGACATTGTCATGATTGGAAAATTCCAAACCTTACCTGGAAATAGCAGCTACTCGAAAATATAACTCGTTCCTCAAAAACAAGTCTCCTTTAAGCTCTTTTCAACTGACTCATAAAATATGAAAAGATTGTTGAGAAATTGGCCTCTCCAGCTTGTTAAAGCTACCGGGAGTGTTATCCCTCCAATATATTTTAATCTTTTTGGACCTGAGGGATTATTACACAAAAAGATCGAGTGCTTGTCATGTTCGGCTCGTTAAAAACTATCGAAAATTCATCCCTTTCGTATTGTTTTATACTTTTTCGGACTTAAGGGATTATATGAAAAAAAAGGATTGTTGGAGTTTCCTTTCCATCCCTTTTCAGACTCTCTAAAATATAAAAAGGACCGAGTTATCTTTGTCGTTAAACTCGTTAAAACCAATAGCGACAAACTTGTCCATGCAGACAAGAATCAGTTTCATTGTCGCTAGGCTCATTAAAACATAGCGACTGGTTTGCTCGAAGGGAAAATTATAGAACAAGAATATGTTATCCTCCTCAAGCTTGATAAAAATAAAGAGGTACTAGTCAGCAATGACTGGGGAAAATTGGGAAGAAAACTTGAAGAAACTTTATTGGTAGCGAGTCGCTCTTGAACATGACACTTTCACTCCATCACCATGATTGAGTTGGGTTGTGTAGAGCGATAACTAGGGTCTCTCACACCACCAATTATTCCACATTATTAAGTCAATCCGGGATCGTTTTGTTCTTTCAAGGAGTAACTCAATCCGAGGCTATTTTGCCCAAGTAATGCTCGGTAGTGTAGCGCTCTAATGAATTGAAAGGAAACAGACACCAAACTGTAACTGAATCAACTCAAAGATAAAATCACACAAATCAATTTGATCAGTCAAGGGTACGGAACCAATAACCCTTCCCTTTAGAAACTGATAAAGAAGGAAACCAAAGCATGGACTTATAGATCTGGGAGTCAGGCAGCATCTTGCTGGGCTCACGACAGTCTTAGGCCTGCTATCACGCGAAAGCAACAAAGGCAGATAAGCGAAAGTAAATGGAACAACAATTATGAAATGGAACAGCAGGAATTAAATGGAACAGCATCGGTAAATGGAACAGCAGTAATCGAATAAACAGCATAAGTGAATGGAACAGCAAACAGGAAACATCAATCAAATGGAACATCAAACTCAACTGGAACAGTAAACACAATAGAACAACAAACCCAATTGGAACAACAAACTTAAATGGATGCACACGTTCTGAGCTATTACAACAATCCGAGAGTAATGTATGATGTGACTATTTCTGAACAAAGTGATATTGTCTTCAAATCTCGCAAACACTTATTTTATATGAATCCAATGATGATACCAGTCATACTAATACCTGGATGCAATTCAAATAGATTCACTTTATATAACACAGAGACATGAGTTAGGAAACTTATTCAGATTCAGAGATTAACTGAGAAGCATAGTCTATCATATGAAAGATATATCAGATTGCTGAAACAAAGGAAATAATCAAACCACACCAACCACCGTATGATACAACAGTGAGTGACCGTCAGAGCTGGGCCCTTGGCTACCAATGGTACACCGCTTGAAGCTACTTCAGATGCAGAAACAAAGTGAACACAAAGTTCTTTATATTGATTGCATTAACAAAGATACACAAAATCAGGTCTCAACAAAACTTAATGCTCAAAGCTGTTTCGAATCATGTAATTACAATAATCAATCCCCCACGCTCAATGGCGTGGTATCTTTATATAACAGAAATGACGGAGATATCTAGATACAAAAGATAAGCTAAAGCAGCAATCCCTCAGGATCAGAGATCCTGAGG